>JAUBNY010000700.1:9950023-10010617 GCA_032275445.1 Crypturellus soui
GCCCGGGGAGGCCGCGAGGCTCGGGGCAAGGTGGGGGGGCGCGGCGCCGGCGGGGCCTCCCGGGCGCCGCGGGGCCTGCGCCGCGCCGGCCCCCGCAGGCCTCGCCGGGCCTCGCTCCCCTCCCCTCTTTGTGCCCTCCGTTTTCGTATATTTTCCTGCGTGGTGTTTCAGGGCAAGGTGTAAACTCGCAGCTTCTGCTGCCCTCCAGGCCGTGGTCTGTGTCTATCTGCCCTGAGTGTGGGGGCTCCTTCTCTTCCCCACCATCCTTGGCAGGGGGGCAGCAAATCCGGGGCAAAGGCCCCCACTTGGTATCAGTATTTTATTTTACTTTATTTTCCCTGTGACTTTATAGTATTTCAGTGCTGGCTTTCATGGCTTCTCCCTGCTCTTTGCTAGAGGAGAGAGCCTGGCGACAGGGAGGGAAGCACTTAGTCGGGGCAGGGTGGGGAGTGCTTTCGATTCCTCTCCCTGTCTTCTTCTCAGCCCTGAGAAACTTGTGCGGCTGTTGCTGTAGACAGAGTAAGCCAGAAGTCTGGCGTTGCCTCCCCAGGACGGAGCTGAAGGGAGAAAACTGAGATTGCCAAAACAGCTAGTGGAGGCCAAAATGCTCCTCTCTGTGTCAATGAAAACATTGGGGCCTGCAGGAGATACGTGGTGTTGGGCACAACCCTGTGAGCCCTCCGGTGTCCACTTGGGCCCTGGCAAAAACGGTGTTGTCTTGAGCTTGTTCTGCTGGAGGGGTTGGCATTGTGTGCCAGTGAGTCCCCCTTGGCCTCTGTCAAAGTGGAAGGGAAACATTTTTTTTTTTGGATGATCTTGCTTGATTAAGATGCATCTTCAATGTCTCTTGGCATCTTCCGGTCAAGGCTTAAGCCTTTATTCTTCGAAACTAAAATAACCTATAGCTTAGGGAATAATAGATCTGAGTCACGTTCAGTTTGGCCTCATTGTTTTGGAGGAAGGGAAGGTTTTTGGCACAAGCCTTCCCTTTTGTAATGAGCTGGCTGGCTTGCTTATGGAGGTGTGATACGGATGTTCTTGGATGCACCTCCATTATTACTTATTCAGGAAGTAGCTCTAGTCTTGGAGTAGTAACTGGGTCATTTTGCATCAGAATGGCTTGGCTGACTCTCTTTATTTAGATTACTCATCAATTTTCAGAAAAATCAGATGAGTCAAAATATTATTGTCTTGTTTAGGAACAGTCTAGTTCCTACATTTGTAATTTTTCTTGGAAAGAAAGCTACTGAAGATGGGTAAAAGATTCTAAGGATGCATGTTCAGAAGTGTGGGTTTTGGCAAGTTTGCCCGTGTTGGTTATTTCAGTATATTTTGGCTGTGATATCTTTAAAGGATGTTGTCTTTTGCTGCAGCGCTTCTCTAAATTCTTCTGGCAGATGAAGACTTAGCACTGGGAAGCCCTACAAATGCCCTGACAGGTTTATTTTGAGAAAGGGAGACTCAAAGTTCTCCCCATGTCTTCATTCCCAATGTAGTTGGGTGATTCCCTTCAAGCAGTGTGACTGGTGTTTGTTGTATGTAGTTTTGCTTCTGTTTGTTTTTTTTTTTTTTCCCCCGCACTAATTTCTCATCTAGGAGGATCCACATTTGCTGTTATTTTTTTTGTTTTAGTAGTGTGTAGTTTCCGAAACGCGTCCTAAATTTCCAACCACTGGAAGAAAAGCAGTCTTGGACCCTAGCTCAGTCCATGGGGATGTGTAATCTTTTTGTCCTGCTTGAAGCTTTAGACTTTTTTGTGTTGTTGTGCTGGATCTCTAGGCAAACCTGTAGGTATGTTAGACTTGGTTTGTTGAAGGCTTTAGAGATGAGACTGATATCCGGAATTTTATTTTGTAAGGTTGCTATTGTGATATATTCATAGCACTTTGAAGGTGGACACTTGAGTTTGAATTATTATCATCTGTTTTATTTTTTTGAGGTTTCTCAGCTTGCTGATGTAATCCATCTCCATTAAGTTCTTTTCCTTTTCTGATATTAAGTAAGTAGGATGAGAAATATGGAATTATAGGCTATACCTTTTTCAGCTTTGTGGCTATGAGGTTTTTTCCTTCATTTGCTTGAGGTGTCGTTGAAGGTAGGAGCAAGAGGGAAAGTACAAAATCTTTTAAGAAAACATAAATATTCTGAGGGAAAACATGCATTTAAAGTTACCTTAATAAAAAGTTATTGGTTGTGAATAAAACTCTGGCTTCATGAAGTTTTCAGAGCTGTTAACTTCAGCTTTTTGTACTTTGTTTATTCTTGGAGAAATACGACCTTTCTCTATGAATTGCTGAACTAGCTGAATAAACTGAAGTGAGGAAAGAGTTCTCTTTGCACCTATTTGAAAAGAGCTGTTCCTGGTAAAAGCCGTTCTAACATTTCAACAGATTCTGGTTTCACTTGCTAATCCAGTTAGTTTATCATTTTGTAAATTTAAGCAGAAAACATATTTAAACGGTACATTACCAGTTCCTTAGTGCAGGCTATAATAAAATCAGTAACCTCTTAAAACTTTAAGATGCTATAAACACTTAAAGATAAATCCAGATTTTTATCAGCTGAAATGTGTTGCAGGACTTCCAGCTGAGTGGAGATAGCAGAATCGTTCAGAAATGGTGTTTTGGCACCAGGAAGGGCTGAGGGCTCTCCTGAGCTGCAGGCTTCCCCCTCACTCCCCCTTACCCAGGTAGCTGGAGGTGCACATCTGCAAGGTTATATCACAAATCCAGATATTCTTGGAGTGCTGTCCCGTTATCTGCTAATTTTTGGGTTATCTTGTGGCTTTACAGTCAAAGTCCTGTTCTTGAGTAGAACTGGAAGTAAATTTTAGTTATTTTCTTCAGTTCTCCCTTAAAAGAGGAGTTAAGCTGCTTCATGTAATAGTCACCTCTCATTCCTTGCTAGCAGGGCAAAGGGATCTTGTACTCAGGAGTGTTAAGTCCTTCATGTAGGTCAGAAGAGAACAGCAAGTATCTGTCCTTCTGTAGCTCTCAGCAGGGGAATTGTCCATCAGTACAGCTGAAATGTCTCCCTTTTTTTTCTATCAACAAGGTCTGCTCTGGGTTCAGATATATCTGATTGTACTAAACAAAGTTGGCCTTCACTCTTTGTCTCATTCTGAATTTGCCTAAGGGAGAAAGGTGGGGAGAACTAATGGAAAAGGTGTAGGTTTATTCAAAAGTGGTTCAATTATTGAAGGTTTTTGAATAAGAAAGAGAAGATTATTCTCAGAATAAAGTATTTCCTGTCCTGTTCATAGGTGGTACCAGTTGCTATTTTCTTTGGTCAACTGGGAATGACAGGGTAGGATAAAACAGACCTTCAGATGAGATTCTTCTGGCCTGTGTTGAAATCCTGAATTCTTTGGGAACTGTGGGCATAGGTTCTTTGGAGTTGCTGGTAGTGCCTGGGACATAGGGACCTAGATCCTGGTGTTGACCACAGGACTACTTGTAGACAGTTCATCCATGCCCCCCTTTACCCTGTAGGTATCTTCACTGCAGCTGTAAAATTGTTTGCTGTGTGCTGTAGAGGACTCTTTCGCCTTCAACTTTGGCAGCAGATATTGAGGTGTGGATCAACACAACATAGTCTGTTAAACTACGATCTATTGATGATGGATGCTGGCAGTGACAGGCTGCTGTAGTTTAGGATAAAGAGTGCTGAAGTTTTCACTATTTCAGTAGACCTCTGTATGGCTTGTCTAGTCATCAGTTTGCTTTGAAAACCTGTCCTGAGCAACTTCATGTTTGGGTCTTCAAAGCCTGGGGACGGACAGACAGACAGACCTCTGCCTGGCACCTTAGTCAGGTGCTGGTCCCAAGGTGCTAGCAGAAGTGCTGGAGTTTGCCTGTTGATGGCTTACTCAGTTTTGCATGTTTGTTGTAATTGCATGCTAGCATCACAGCTCTTTATTGTTCAAAAAAGGAAATTCCTCTCATTTCATAGTTGAATAGTCTTCTGTTTATGCTGGGGAGCAAACCTTTAAGGAAAGGTACAAGTGAAAAATTATACAAATAGAAACTTCATTGTTAATCACATAGCACTGCCCAGAAGTACAGTTTGACCAAGTGTGCTGTGTCAAGAAAGATGTTTAATGTAGAGCAAAGAGTCAATATTAAAAGCTCTTTCGGAGGTGATGTAGATTGGGTGGATGAAAATGAATATGCTGAACATGAAAGAAAACAAATGAAATTAACTATATTGTTAGAGTTGCTATTTGGTAGTTTTTTTTTTTTTTTTCTGAAGGCAATTTATTTCATTAGGTATTTTTCCTACTTGAAGGAGCAAGTCTTGACACATAAGTTGGAGGGGAAAAGCATGTATTATGCTTGTTGTGTTGAGTAATTTGGGGACTAAATACTTGTCATGGACATTGTTTTCCTTGCTTTTTGTAACACATTAACCATGTACTGTTTAGATTTGTGTTCTTGGATCTTAGCTTCTTCTAAGTGATTTGTTTTGAATTTGGAGCAATTGGCAAATATGTGGAAGTAGTTCTTTTTAAAGCAGAAAATCAGCATAAAGCTATCTGATAGTTAACTGATGTCAGGAATCAGCCCCACACTTAAAAATTTGGAATTGTAGGCTGCTTCCCAGACAGCTTAAAACTAAATGAATAGAAAATTCTCAGGCACTTAGGATTTTGTAACTGGTAGAACATCTAACTTCACAAAATATTACTTAATGCCACGGAAAAACTGTGCTGTACACTTTCCAAAACATTAAGTCTGCAAGCCTGACTTGTAAGATCCTGTGGAATTTCTCCCTGTATGTACTTAACTTTCAGTTTTCATTGCTTTTAGGTATCATCAGTACTAATACACAGGGGTGTGATACAGCAAAAGAATAGGGAACAGCACTTACAAAACCTGGAATTGCTCTCTTTGGGGTCTGAAGAGTTGCTGTGGAGAGCAGGCCATCTCTGAAACAAAAGGCTGTCTGCAGTCAGGGAGGGTAGCACAGCTATGGCTTGTAGCTCCCAAGCCCAAGGAGCACCTGATTGGCTTTCATTTTGTGCTTGCGCATAAGTTTTGTATGCTTGAGTTTGTGGGTCATGCAGAATCCTCCAGACACGTCATTGAGGCTATTGCCTACTCTGGATGGCTACCTTTTCTTGGTAAGAAATGGGCAAGGTAGTGATGGGAGCCAGCACCTTTATTTTCCCTAGGGCTCCTTTGATTTGGGTAGAGATAGTGTATGCTATGAAGCAAAATGTTGTTTATTTTTTATTTTGTTATTTGGGGCTAGTTCTAATCATAGGCTTGTGTTTTCAGTCAGTAAATGCTATTTTATTAAAAGAGAAGAGCTATAACACAGCCCACTTCTGCCATTAGGATGAAAAATGAAAACCGTTTCATTCGGAAAGGTTGAAAAGTATTGGCTCACATACTTTTTCCATTCTTTGGCTCTGTTTCCATGAGTTTGCATCAGATAATCCTTGGATGAGATAAAATACAAGATACAGTGTTCTGTTAACTTTTTTTTTCTCCTCCTCTTGGATAGGTGTAGGTAATTGTGTGGCCTCTTGGAAGTTTTTGCCAGTCTGTTCAAGTAACAGTAACTTAAAGCATGTAGATGGTGCGTTAGTAATGGTCAGTGTTCTGGGGATTAGTGGGAATGTTTTGTTCTGTAGTGTTGGAATGGTAAAGGGTTGTGATGTGTGGTATCTTTTTTTTTCCCCTCCACAATTTTTCCTCTTTTGGAAATGAAGAGCATTATTCCAAGGACATTATGCCAGTGTTTGACTACAACACACATCTGTAGCATCCTATAGAAATTTAGACCACTTCTAATGTAGCTCTATTTTATGTAGCAATATTTTTACACTGAGTGTTTTGTTTCTTTAATAGTACCTCCATGATTCACACTTTACATCCTGAAGGTAGAAAATCTTCCTTTACCCCAGCCCCCCCTCCCAACCTCTGTGTCATCAAAAAAGATCAGAATAAGTTTCTACCAGCTTATCCTATGATCAGGTATGAATTACTACCATTTATTAATGAATAATATGGGCTGAATAGTGGAGGGGTTTGTGCTGAACTGGAATGCAAGTAGGCTGCATGGGAAATGGAACAGGGGTTATGTAAATGTGATAGTATAGCAAGACCTGCTGTAATTTGGGGCTGTGTGTGACTCCACACAGGTGCACACTTGCAAAAATCAGTGTGCAGAATCACATGTGTGACGCTTCCAGTGTCTAGGGCCTTATTTTTAAAATACTAAACTGATATTCATCAGTTTGAGTTAGAGGAGTTGCAATTAACCTTACTTAGCTTTTGCAGTAGCTACTTATTGAGGATGATTTCTCTTACCAGACCAGGGTAACAGTGGTTCATCTTTGATATTCTATACCTTCCCTTAAAATACCAGCAGCAGAGATTAGCCTGTAGCAGAGCAAATTGATAGTTCATCTCTACGCTTTTAGAAATAATTAAAATGAGTAAGCATTTACCTGAACTGGCCTGCAATTGAGAGGCAAAATTGTAAAGTTACTCAACTGGGCCACACATAGGACGTTTTGGATTCTCTGCTTAATTTAAAGGAATCTCTCCTGAGGCTTTTTTCTTTAAATTGAGGATACTCTGCAGAGATGAAGGAGAAGGAAGGGAGGCTTAAGTGGATAACACTTTTGGATATCTTATTGTATTTGTCATTAGCAGAGAAGTCTTGCTGTGTTTTACTGAATCAAAGTATGGCATTCTTATCTGCCTATTTTGTTAAGTTCTAAACAGCTTGCATAATTTTAAAGGGCTTTTATTATGACTAAATAAAACTTAACATTGTAGCAGTAGGGACCTATTTGCTCTAGCTATATGACTCATTCCTAAACTGTGTGTCCTTGTTAAGTTTTGTATTCCTTGTAACAACATATTTGGAAAGATGAGAATGCAAAACTATTTGCTTGAATACTAAGATATTGTAAAGACCCACATTTAACCAGTTGTGCCACTTAGGTCAATTCTTGTGTGATGGAGGTTTAGACGCCTTTGCACAATGCAGTAATACAGAGTAATCGTTAGACTTCTCTACAGCTAGAAGCCCTTTGCTGTCAGAACTGGGCAAAGGCTGAAATAAGATCATCTTTTGCAGCTTGGCCTTGTCAAAACAAAAGCAATGCAGGGCAGGAGGTACAACTTGTAATGCATTCTCGGAAGATATACTTACACAAGAGCAAGTCTGCTGGTATAAGCCTTTAATCTGTGAATATTGGTGAACACTTAAACACTGTGTAGTTTACCTTGGTTGGGGTAGTGTATCTTTAAAAACCACTCACTTTTATCAAAAATAGACTTCTTGCAATGTGTAGGAGACTGAATTTCATTTCAGTGCTTCTAGTTATTTATCTTGCAGAACAGTAACTGTACCCACACATGGTAGCTGAATGCCTTTCAGTAGTGCTTTAAACAGTATAACTTAAGATACAAAACAAATGTTATCCTCTTAAATGTCCTGTCAGTATTACCTAAATTCTTTCCAATTTGTTGTTCATGTGGTAACAAAGTACCCTAGCCACATGCTTTAGATGAAGGATCATGACACTTTTTGGTTAAGGTGTAAAGACTCTGTGTCTTCTTTATGATATTGCCATCTGAGTTGGACTTTCCTAGGATGTTCTGGCAGCAAAGTGTGTTGTGGCCATAAGGTATTTGAAATGCAATGCCTAAAAGGCATTGAGGCTCAACTCTTGTTGAGCACTGAGTGTTCAGAATTCAGTGAATGATAGAAATGTTTCTTCTCTTGTGTAATTCTCAAGTGTCAAATAACTATTTCTTGAGACAACCACAGTCACATTTAAACAATCCTGTACAGAGGACCTGTCATCACTTCACTTGAAAGTTCACTAGTCTTTTTGTAAGAGAACTTAGGCATCTTGTATTGCTGTGTGATCTCCATTTGAGAATATAAATATTAAAGTGTGAGTCCGACACATGGAATGATTTCCTTAATTTCTGCTAGAAATCTGAAAGCTTGTGTGCCTCTAAATTTGACTAATATACTTTTGTTCCCTGATTTTTTTTTTTCTTCTTTCCCCCACTGTAAGCAATGTTTAATTTATCTGAAAAAAGCTTGGCTGCCTTTCACTACTGTGGGCAGCTGACTAGGTAGGACAGACTTAAATGAAGCTGTGACCATTTGGGCTTCTATACTTGAGAAACAGGCTGATGTTGTGTGTGGGTGGTTTGTTTTATATGTTGTTTTTCTTTTTTTTTTTTTCTTTTTTTTTTTTCTTTAAACTTATGCTTCTTTTGACCATCAGGGTTATGGGCAGCCTTTTCAAGAGTTAAATGCCACTCCAGGGTTATTTGGAGTGTTGGTCTGGAGTGTCTCAGTGAGAGGCAGAAATAGCCTAATTTGGTCTATTTTGAGGACTCCATCTATGACTGTTCTCCACTTGGAAAGAGGTGATAGTTGTATTGGCAGAAGATACTAAGGAGGGATGAGATCAAAAGATTGCTGGTCTTGGCCACTTTATTCAGGACCTCCAGGGATATGTCTGGCTTTTAGTGCTGCTATAGATGATACTCAGATTTCACTAATTAGAAGCAGCCCATCTAGGATTCAACTTCGATGAGAGTTAGTGTCCAAGTTGTGTGCTTATTCTGTGCCTACTAATTATTTGGATGTTCGTTTTGGTTCATTCTTCTGATGTGACTGATAGCTTATGCACGGGCTCTTCAAGTGGAAACCATATTTGGCCTACAAAGGACACACGCTGGCAGTCAGCTAAAGCTGCAAAAAGTAATACTGCTTTTTGGAAACTTACCTGGAGATCACAGCTGGACTGGCCATGTGCTGGCCACCTCCAGCCTGAGCCTTGTAGGCATGTTAAGGCCTACAAGGCCGCCTGAGCCTTGTAGGCATGTTAAGAGTGTTAGATGAGACCAGGTTGAGGTTAGGGTTGTACGTAGCCTTGAAGGAGGGTGTAACATATTCCTGAACATAATGGGGATGTGCTGAAACATCCCATATGGATTTCTTTAGCCTCAAACTCCCCCCTGCAGTCTAAGAAGGTAATGCCACATGCCATGGGGTCAGCAACGTTAATATGTCAGTCTTGTACAGTCACAGGGGCATAGAGGGGTTTTAGATACATTTGTGTGCAAAATCCTGTCACCTGTGATTCTGCCAGACCTCTTAATCTCTCCCTGAATCTTCTGGGTTTCCAAGGTTACTCCTTTCTCCATTTCCTCCTCTGCTGAACTGACTGTGCTGGGGGGCATGATTGAAGGCTGACACAAGGCCAGTTACTGAATGTGACCTCGCTAGAGCCTCTGGTCTGACTACTGCTGTCTCAGCCGTGTTTTGTTTCCTCTTGTTCTCAGCCTTGCTGAGAACATGGTTGACTTGACCTATTCCCAAAAGAACAGTGAAGTTTTTTTGACCTGTGTACTCTTAATCGTGACTTTTAAGGTGGCTAGTTTCCAGTGTTGAAATAAAAGCAAACTTGCTGGTAGTCTTAAGTGGAAGCCATGCGTTTTACTTCCACAAGTCTGGCAAAGCTGTGAGTGGAGCTTATTGGATGGGAGGGTTTTGGCTGTTGGAAGGCACGTCAGTTGCATTGCAGTAACTCTGATGTGCCTAAATTTGTCATGGTCATCTAGCTGTTTTGTTCAACATTAGTTCTTAACCAGGGGTATAAATAAGCTATTTTTTCTTCCCCTCTCCTGTTTGTATAAGTGTAAAATAGGGGTTCTGTGATCTAGAAAGGAGAAAAGATACAGGTTTTATTCCAGGAAACTATATAATTGCATTGCTGTAGTCAAAACTCATAATAATTTTTTTAAAGCATTCCCCCCAAAACAAAGAACCTATGATGGTGCACTAGAAGAATGTGCTTCATGGCAGAAGAGTTCAGTGATAGCAATGGGTGGGAGAATCCCTGTGCATAGAAGGGATTCTGCTCTTGTTAGGCTGCTTCTGTGACCCATCAGCTGCACAGTTGTGAGATTGCATTAAAACTGAGGATGAGAAAAAAATAGGAAGAACCTAAAGCCAATTGCTAATGATTGATGGGCACGATTAATTTAGCTGTTAATTTCTAGATTAGCAGATAGACAATATCCATATGGACTAAAAGAGTTATGGCAAACTGCTTCCTTCCAAGAAGAAACTGGTAAGTTTTCTGTTACTGGATGGTGTTGCAGTGCATTAACCCTTGTCTGCTGCTGCATAATGGCCACAGAGCTTTCTTCTTTACCTGCTTTGTTGGGCAAAGCTATTAAATATTGCTGTGTCGCCCTTCCTCTGAATGTGAATAGCCAGCCTGGTGCTCGACTGGGTGAAAGGGAGGCACAGTCCAGAATTCATCATCTGTTCAGCCCTTTGTGCGGGTGAAGCACGGCCCTTGTCGAGAACAGTCTGCCCTTCCTGCACAGGCGGTGTGAAAACGGCCATGCAAAGTATTGTCTGGGGTCTGCTGATGATTGCAAGAGGTGTTCATCTGAAGGACACATAGCTCGAGTTCCAAGAGAAATGTGACTTTTGACATCAGTGGTTTTTTAGCTTGGGTTAATTGTAATTCACCAAAAATGAACTCTGACGACAATAGGAGGCAGTAGAATTTAGTGAATAAGGTAGCTGGAAGACTCTTGTCTGGAATGGGTTTGTGTGCATCATCCTAGATAAATTTAACATTTTTGTAATAAAATGGGCTTATTTTATAATTGTGGGCTTGGCTTAATCTGTAGGTAGGAAAGCTTTTAGCCGTTTTTTTAAATAGCACAAGAGAAAGCATTCTTCCAAAACAAATTCAACTTGTATGTTTACAAGCATATTATTTAAATTTGAAATAGCTGAAGAAATTGTCAAGCAAATAGCTTTCTGGGTGCTTAAGCACAGATAGCGAAGAAATTTTTAGAATAAAAATCTCTGCTTTATTCCTAGTTAAATATTGAGTGGTTTCCTGAAGATCCCCAGCACAGATCCTGACGTACTGACAAGTTGCACTCCCCTGCACAGGCTTTTGTTCATGAGGCAGCTCTAGCAATTCTGCAAGAGCAAAAAATAAAGCTGGGGTTGTGTAACTTAACCTGGGGGAGGAGGGGGACATTCCTAGTGTTGAGGAGAAAGCCATCAAGTCACGGCCTGGCTCTGTAGGCTGTCTGGGGGAGATGTGTGCTATGCAGGCTTCCCAAATAATTCCCAGAAGCAGGGCACTAGGAGATGATCTGGGTGAACTTCTGATGGTTGGAGGAGGCAACGCGCTGTGTCTTGGCTGCCTCATCAAGTTTGAAATGTTGGAGGGATCTGCACAGTTTTTTTTTTTTTTTTTTTTTCAGGTCTGCCAGACTTTTTTGTCTTTCACCTCTGGGATTTCTTTCTTGTGCTGCCTTAATTGTTTCCAGCTCCCGTTCTCTTGTACTGCTACAGGCAGCCTAGGCCTTCGGAGCACAGGGGAGAAGATTAGATTCAAAATAAAGCCTCTAAACATTGTGAAACTACCATAAGGGATTTGAGTGTCGAGTGTCAAAGTGTGGAAAGGCTTTGTGTGTAGCATGGCCAGGTAGACAGCCTTCTGTGTGGGTTTGGGGGGCCAGTGTGTTTGCAGAGCAAGATTGAGTCCTACTAAATTAAACTGAGATTTAAAGTATATTATTGACATGCCTTAGAGTTCTGTTATGCTTGTCACTCTAAGTGCAATTACCCAGGCTATGCCACGACGCTGAGCTTAAAACACATGGGCAGAAAGCCAAATGCTACACTTAGCAAGCACTTTAAATAGAAAACTACAGCAAATGACCTGCAGGTACCTTTCATTTTACAAGGAAAGACAGAGTTTCAAAATGCTAACCCTTCTGCAGTATAATAATAAATATGTTGATAAATGCAGTTGTATGGTACTTCACTGCTAAAATAATGTTTGGTCATAGCTTAATGTGATTGCAAGGTGGAGTTTGAGTTTGTCAGAATATGAAGTCTTTTTCTGTTCTAAATTTGTTAATCTTTGTATTAATAGGTACAATGAAAGGAACATGCAGTGCTTTCTCCATTAACACTGTCAACCATGGCAAATAACCAAGGATCACAGTACTAAACTGAGATGATTTTATAGTATTTTAGTATGTCTGCATTGCAGCAGTTGCATATTCAACCTGTTTCAGTAGTGGTCTGATACGAACAGCATTATATTCAACACCAGTTGTGAATTGACCCAGCTTATGAGCTGCTTTTGCTGTCCATGCTTAATCTGATGTTGCCATGGTTAGATTGCTACCACTATCCATGCCAGCTGATTTAAAACTAGTACAGTTACTGCTGTAAATTTGTCGCAGCAGTGGCTGGTTGTGTAGACATAAACACCGACCTAGGAAACTTTTAGTATCGTTTTAGATGCTGATACAAAGGTGCAGGTCAGTTTGGTAGCAGCAGAATATAGCAAAACCTGACTGTTCTTCTTTGTCTTAGTTGGCTTATCTTTTATAAGATGTAAATTCTGAGTAAAGCACTTGCTGTGGTTCAGGTAGTGACAATTTGTGTTTTCTGTGTTACGTATTTCATCTCTGTAGGGTCTTATTTCCTGTTTGCTTTTGTGACACTCGTAGAAATTGAGCTGTGAATTTTGGTCTTAGTTTCTTGCAAAGCTTAGTTAAATTGACCATTGAGTTGCCAAAGGAAGAGAGGCTTACTATGTAATTGCTTGGGCCTTGCTTATATAAAATATTCATATATCTAGGAATTTAATTATTTCTTTCTGTAAGTTCTGGCATTACATATAGATACAGGTGTGCATTTCAAAGGCCTAGTTGAGTGTGATGCATATTCAGACAAATACTGAGTCACTATTTTGTTTTGTTACCAAGAGAAGCAGCATGAGGCTTTAGTAAATTATTGAAACTTGCAACATGGGCATGCGTAAACTTGGTTGAAAATGTGTAGTTCTGTTATTATGTCATCCCCTTTCATCACTTCTGTTCCCTGAAATTTCAAAGTTACCAGATTTCCAGCTTTATAGGAAATACCACTTTTGAGGGTGTACAGAAGAAAGGAGTAGCTTTTAAAAGGAAATTGAAATCTCAGGACAAAAGACTTTGAAGGCTCCTGAAAGGGTGGGCTTGATTTTCATTTTATTATTATTATATTTTTGACCAATTTCAGAATGACTTTTTATGACAGCTGACTTGCTAGAAGTTATGGTGAGCTGAAGGGAAGCCCAAGATAGATGAGCTGAGATGCTGGTGTTGATAAAGCAGTTGTCTTGGCAACTACAGTCTCTTAAATATCTCTAGCAAATAACTAGCAAATGTTGAGATGGAGAAATGGTAATGGTTGACACAAGAACCAGGAGCTGTGAGCAGCTTGGTTTATACAGAGAAGAAATTTGACCAAAAGTCACTCTTCTCAGTGGTGGGATCCTTCAGTGATGTAGCCCTCGTGGCGGTCCTCATAATTGTAGCATGTCTGGGTACTGTCTTGCTGACTGAAGGAGGATCCCTGAAGAAAAACACTAAATCTGTTCCTGTAATATTGAGAGATGAATGCAGTATGAATTTTGACACTATGGTAGTGCTTTGTATTACAGCCCACTGTTCAATGTGGTCATGCAAATATTACAGCAAAAGAGGGTGCAAAATAAACCTTATAGGCAAGCAAGGATGGAATTGAGAATTGTATTTTATTGCAGAGCTAAAATCACCGAAATGACAAATAGGCAGTGGTTGTTTTAAGCCCTCAGTGCTCACTGTATGAGAAACTGAGACATCCTAGCATGTGTGTTTTGTTAATCATGATTGTGCATGCTGTTTTGTGTTCCTGTAGGAAAAATGGAAAAGTTTTTAATCTTTTTCTTTCCTTATGGAGCGTTTAATTCTTACATTGGCATAGAAAACAAACTTTAGAGAAAGCCTGACTGAATAAAACAAGCAGCGTATGAGCCAATTGTTTCCTGCTGCCACAAGCACGTTTGTAAGTGCCAACTATGACAGGTATTTCTACAGGCACTGAATCTTAAACAGAACACCAGGTGCTAAGAGAAGTACAGAAGACTAGGCATACATTTTTCTGCCTCTCATCCAATAATTCTTCTGATCTTGTCTTTGCATACCAACTTGGGGAAAGTAGAGGCCAAATCTGTCTTAAGCTTCTCTGACATGGAAGTGAGGAAGCTAAGACTGTAAGTGACAGGAAGCAAGTTGATGACAGGATCAAATTTTACCATTTCAGTAGAGAAGTATTTTTTCCTAGTTATGGTCACTGTGTGTTTGTATTTTTTTATGTGTGTGTGTGTGTGTGTGTGGAGGATACCTGCTCTTGTGATGGATGAGGTACAATTGGTTCAGAACCTACCTAGTATCAGAACTCTAGGTAGGACATTTCAAACTTTAATCATTTGACCTGGCTATTTCTGCCTTGACTGTGTCTAAGAAATGTTGTTAAAACTCTTCAACTGTTTCTGCTAGAAATGAAAGCCAGGGTGTTAAAATTAATAGTTGACTAGACTTCTAAATTCTTGCCAAATGTGAGAAGCTTTCTTTGGTAAATTACATCAGCTTCTGTGGGACTGAAATGTTAATGTAAAAATCCAGTCTCTGGCATAATGCAGGCAGAGGGTAGGGTTTTTACAAGTGACTTTTGCAAAAAGAGCAATGTCTTAAATACCTGGTTAGGTTTGTATCCCCTTCTGTCTCATAGGCTTTTCACCTATCTCAACTGATCCTTCAAGGTTTTTTTAATAGCACTGAAAAAGTGCTAATAGCAGGTATGGGACTTCAGGCTTTTCAAGGGTTCTGAAATGTCCTAGGACAATATAATTCATAAAAGAAATTTCAGAAGTCATTTCTGAGAATGGATGGGCCTGCTTCCCAAAGACTTGCTATCGTGGGCAAAATAGTTAAATTTGAGGGAATAGAGGATGAAACTTGCATCACCTGATGTGAACTCTTTACATTTTGAATTAATAATGAGTTCTGCTGTTTGGTTTTTCTATTTTTTCTGCCTATTTTCATAGTTCGAGCAACTAAAAGTACCAAAAAATTTGGTACAATTAAAACCACTCTCTTGTCAAAATGGAGCTTGATATAGGGAGCTTGGTAAACTATGCACGGGAGTAGTCTGGGTTTTGAGAAGAGCATATGGTAGCTGACACTTCAGTTGGAGATAACTTGGTAATTATAGTTCTTTTGTCAGATTCTTTGCCATTTTATGGGACTAACAGCAAATTAAGCTGCTTCTTATAGATGTAAGGAAAGCTGCTAAAAATATTTAGTTTCTGCCTGTCTTCAGCCCAGTGCAAGTTCAACAGAGAAACTGAAAGTTTGGAGTCCAGAGTATTAGAATAGTGTTTAAGCTTTTTCAAAGTGAATGAGTAGTCCTTCCACACGATACAACTTTTTTGCATGGAATGGGATTTTGAGTCTCTGGTTGATCTGTTTTAAAACTGGTCATGTGTAGGACAAGGCAAACCCACTGCTTTTAAAGAGATTTCCGGTTTCTCTAGCTATATATGCTGACAAGTTACTGAACTTGATGCAGAATTGCTTACTTAGGTGTTTCATGGTTATGGTTTGGGTGTTTTGCTGGGATCTGACACGGAGAGTGAGTCAGGGTATAAACCTGTGTAACTTAAATGACCCTCAGTTCCAGCTTACTG
This sequence comes from Crypturellus soui, assembly GCA_032275445.1. Taxonomy (NCBI): domain Eukaryota; kingdom Metazoa; phylum Chordata; class Aves; order Tinamiformes; family Tinamidae; genus Crypturellus; species Crypturellus soui. The sequence goes on from JAUBNY010000700.1 coordinate 9,965,616, forward strand.
TGATGCAGGTATTCATGAATATGAGTCGGGTAAAGTTTGCCTTGAGTTGCTGTTATTCTGAAATAAAAGCAATATACAGTTCAATGGATTCATTAAAGTTTGGAGCTGAGAAAATGGAATTCGGTTTGGGGATGTGTATGTTAAGGTCTTTATTTATTTTTTTTTTTTTTTAAAGTAGGCTGATCCTTGGATCTGTGGTATAATTGAGCCAGCAGTTGCTAGAACAGTGGACATGATCTCTACCATACCATGTTGTATTGGAGATGGAAATTTCTATGATCTGTAGAGTCATAAGAATCTCCTGTGGGAAGCAGGAGGCCAGACCTTGAGAAAGATGTTTGCTGCCTGGGCTGAGTGATAAGGAGCACGGAGGCAGCTGCTCAGCCCGGTTTACAGGCAGCCCCCCCTCAAAGCTAGTTGAAGGTTGCAGCTTGACGGGGCTTGTACCCAACTTAATTGCAGACTTAACTGCAAACTAGTGTTGGAGGTCAAACACCTGGAAATGATGAAGAAGATGAGGAAGGCAGGACCCTCAAATTGAGGGCTGGGACCCCTGACTGGCATGCACGCCTGCACACTCAGCAGGGAGAGTTACACAACTGAAGGTGGAGTTTGTCTGCCTCTGGCCTGTCTCCTGGGTTGTGCTGACCCTGTGTGCCAGGATGCACTGGGCATAGAGAGGACAGAAAGGAGAGAAGGGGGGAAGGAGAAACTCCTATCCCTGAGGCCTACACTGTCTCTGTGGGAGCCGATCAGCAACTTCTCTCTGATCTACCGACTTGAGGGGATGTTCGGATCCAGTATCCCACTGACAGGTATCACCTTGTGAGTAGTTATCCATACACTGCTGCTTTTATGTGCTTTCACCTGAATAAATGTTTGATGTAGTCACCTTGTTCTGGTGTGATTATTGCCAAATCCCAAGCCCATCCAGAACACAGGTTAAACAAAATATGCAGAAAAATCAATTTGACTCTGATATAGCGGCTGACTCGTGCCACAAGACTTGGTCTTTAATCTTTTAATAAACTATTTTATCCCAGCTAATGTAATTGTGGATGTTATTATCCATACATGTCTGATCTCTTTTGAATCCTGCTAAACTGTTGGCCTAAATGTTGTTAAGCAATAATTTTTGTAGGTGGCTTATGTATTGTTTAATTCCTTGAATTAATTACTTTTGTGCTAACCTGTACTGCTTGGTGTGGGTGATGTGGGCCCATTGGTGTAGGCGCCTGCGTGGGTGACATGTGGTAACCTGTCCAAGCTATGTTCATGTTGGCTTGATTGCCAGGCCTGAGCTTGGATCCTATCTTTAATTTTTGCCAAAACTCTTCTGTTGGGTTCATGTTTGACATGGTAGGGTGTTATCTAGCACCCTTGCTATTGTGGACTGTGATAAGAGTAATAGCTGGTGTTTGGCTTTCTTGGATGTGTTGTCTAGAGGATATTTAGTTACTAGAATATTGGGGAGGACCCTGTTTTTTTCTTCATTTTTAGTCCTTGTCTTACTTGCGTGCTAGGCAAGTTTGGTTATTCAAGGTCAGAGTTCTACTTGAAGATCTCTCTATTGTTTCTTATCTTGAAAATATGACAACAAACGCAGTGGGGATTATTTTACATTTTGTAACTTTGTAACTTTAACACAGTTTTAGCCACTTATCTTATTTAAAATAGCCGAGTGGTAACTGAAGTATAAACATGAGCACTAAGGAATTTTGTTTTTAATTTTAAGTAGCCAGACTGCTCCGGTTTGTAGGAGATCCTGGAATTGTTGTCTCTTGCCTGGGGACAGCTATACCCCCCTCTGGTGTTGTATGCAAGAAACTGAGCATATGCTCCCTGATGAAAGGTATTGGCCATCCTTGGCGTATTTCTTAAAGATGGGTTGAATTCCTCTCTCATCTTGGAGACTAATTCCTTATCTTCTGTTTTCTGAACAACACGGTTACCAAGCTATTAGTATGCCTGGGAAAATCCTTAATTCTCCTTCCCTGTGTCAAAGCTTCACCTTTTGTGCCCTTGTCTGCATAGGGGATAGGGCCCGACCCCAGAAGGTGATGAAGAAGGTGCCTTGGTCTGAGATGCTCAGCTGGACCTGGCTTGTTCCTGTTCACTGGCTCACCCCACAGTGTGAAATGTGTGAGGCTGTGACAAGGAGACCATTTGTGCAATCTGAGTCAGACTCCCTTGGTCTTCTGGCTTGGACTCTGGTGTCTGTCTGCTTAGTGGCCCAGTGCCAGCAGGCAGGGTAGAGAGGGCTGTGCTAGATGCCACTAAGAAGGTGGAAGATGTGAGTGAAGTGTGCCTGGGCCAAATGCCCTCATGCTAGCTGACTGAAGAGAGTATATCAATTTAGAAGTCTTTTCTTGTGTAAGGAGGCCAATCATTGGAACCGAGTATGTGGTAGAGATGTCATGTACAGGTTCCTAGACTGGGCATTACCTGAATACCTAATCATAACCTTGAGCTCAGTACTGAAGTTCAGGGCATTTTAAGGCTTCTTTGTCACTTCTGTTGAGCAGTTTACCAGGCATTATAGAGAAGGGATTTATAGAGAATCCTGTTTAGACATGGGATTTCCCAGCATGGCTCCCTAGGTCAGCAGTGGTTACAGAGACACAGTTTACAAGTGCTTCGCAGTGCTCAGTGACATTTCTGTTCTAGCTGTGTCCAGGAAAATTATAGCATGAGCTATGGAAATATTTATTGATACATACGAGCCTGCAGAATTCTTTATATATGCTTATGGACTTAATAGAAGTGTTGTCTAAAAAAAGATGCCTATGGGATAGGGATGTAGCCACAGCTGTTTATTTTTTCCATGTTAATTTCCTTTAATCAGCAAACAGGATAAAGCTGTGACTTTAAAGAAGTCATTTCACACTGGAAACAACTTTGGTGTCTTATGATAACATGTACCAGAATGTCGGATTAGTTGATGCTTAATTTGTGAATTAAAAATCTTGTTGTTGTGGCTTTTTGTGTTAAATTAGTGAACTGTGAGAATATGAACCGGTGATGCAGACTTCCATGATAACTAGTGCAACATCAGATTAGTGGTGGTTTAAAGCTAACTCTTCACAGATAAAAAGCAAACAAGCTCTGTGCCTCCTGTGACATAATTAGATATGACGCCTTGTATGTTTATTTTGCAGATTAGAACAGAAACATTAAATATTCCTACATAGGCTGCAGTGCTTGATGCAGACATGCTTATACAATGGCTGCAAGCTCTGTGGCACATACAGCTTAGTTGGCAACATGGGTTACCTTGCTTTGGATTTGCCTAGAAAAATTATTTTAACCTTCTGGTGAGAGAGTAGCAGCATTTTAATCCTGAGGGATGCATCTGCTAGAGCCGAAGTGAAATAAGAAATCTGTTGTGCAAAGACATAATCTGAAAGACTGGGCGGCCGTCCAGTGTGCATGGAAGAGCTTGTGCTGCACATGTCATTGCGTGGATACTCTTGGGGTCACTTTCCCAACATCTGACTCCCTGGTCTTCTCTGTGCAGGAGATCTGCACTGCTGAACATCTTGTCCTTCTTGCTGTGGGCTGTAACCTGCCTCATGTTCAACCTTGGCCTCTGCAGGCTTCTTACCTTGAAAGGATGACACAGCTTCACTGAGCTCTGCTAAACAGTAGTCAATTATGTAGATATCTTCTGTATATTTGTTTAGAATAAGTGCTTTCAAGCCATAAAATACAAAGCTGCCAATGCAGCTTTGCTGCTCCCACCTTTAATGTGGGAGCCTCCTTGACAGCAGGAGAATGTATTTTTTTTTTCTACCAAAACAAAAACTAAGCTGCATCTGACCTCGCAGCTTAAGGGCTAGCACTAGGTCATGCTGTTTTTAAGTCACGCCAAGTTTTACTGCTTGTGTGGTGCCCGGGACGATGAGGCCTTGGTTTGATAGGTGCTAATACAGTGCTTGCAACCTGCTAAGTCAACCCAGCCCAGAATGCAATGAAGGCTTTGTGGTTATTTATGAACTGCAAAACTAATGATTACAGTATGGCTTGTTATATGCAAATATAAACAAATTAGAGCTCTTTTGAAAGACCAGTCCTCTGAAGGACAGCAATAAGTTATTTTTCTTCAGTAACTAAGCTATGTAAGAGCTGGTTTGTAGTGAATATTTGCTCTTTTTTCTTCCAGAAAGTTAAACATGGGACATTAATGACATACTCGGTAGGGGTACACGTGCTGCTGCGGAGGGTATAATTTTAAAATGCATTTTGTAGATCAGGTGATTACTAAGTCTACTCAAAATTGCTGGTTTGGCTATCTTTATCCCTAAACAAGCAACTAGACCACTAATTTGACTTGCTTACCATACTCTCTCTTCCCACCCTTCCCCTTGCACTACAACTGCCAAAATATTACCTCAGTATTGGGAGGGGAAAGGAAGAAAACCCCCAAAGCAATGGTAATTTTCCTCTAGAGTATAAAATAAATGGTGCAGTGTGTGCGTACAAGTTTTACACCTTTCAGACTATCAACTAACACTTAAATTTGTGGGTTTTTTTTAAGTATTTACAGTATGCAAAACTGTCACAAGTTTCCCACTTTGTGTTTGTAGTCTCACACCTACCAAAAAGTACCAACTGACCACCTGGTCTATTTCTCATGCCTAAATTCTTAATGCTTGGAGGAACTACAGAAATAAAAAGTATAAGTAGTTGCATATTCTAAAATAAGCCAACTAGGTTAAGAGCAAGGGACTTTCTGGCCTGCTTGTCCCTAGCTGCACAAGTGTTGTTGCCAGATAAAGGAAATGGTCATGGGAAGAAGAACCTTCTTATGAGGCTGTGCTCATTTGCAGGTTTAATAGCATGAAACTGCAGTGTGGATGTTGGCCACTGAGCATTGATTTTTTTTATTGTTGTTTAGGATTCATTATGTTTCAACACAAAGATTTTCCTAAACTGTAATACTGATGAGTTATCAGAACTCAGTTCAGTGTAAGCAGTAGGAAGCACCAGCTGATCCACTTTTGTTTTGGGAAGGATCAAGCGCCTGTAACAATGTGTGCTGCTCACACTGTGCTGCTATTCACTCAACCTTTAACTGATTTGGCTGCTTGTGTCCAGGAGTGACAACTCCAATTGAATGTAGTGATAACTGGCTAGACTGGAGTCCTGAGCTGTTATGTTCAGTATGAAGCTGGTTAGCTCCTCCTAATGTGACTCTTGTTTGAAGCTGATAAATCTAAATAAACTCTCATTGTTTTGATATTGTTGCTTCCTGGGCTTTGCTGTTTCACTTTGTACTTAGTACACTGCAAGTTGTTTGCACACAGGCCCACCTATACTTGAACATCAGAATAGCCACTACTCTAAAATGTCCATGGAGGAAACCTACGTGTGTTGAACAAGTTTGATGCTGACATTATCTGTGGTGTTCTTCTAAGGTAGCTGAGAAGCAGAAGCTTCTTCATTAATGGGGAAAAACATATAAATGAGTTCAGGTTTTCTATGTTCTACTGAACTAAAGTAAAAAGATTTTTAACAGCTAGTAGAGTGTTCTGCAATCATTGCTCCTAGACAACTTCTAATAACAAAGCTTACAAGATCACTGCTTTCTTCCCAGTGCCTTCAAAAGTCTGTCTAGCCTACTGAGCGCCAGAGCCACATCTTTAATCTCCTTTTAAAATGAGTTTCCATCTGTGTTCACAATTCACTCCCCCGTGAGCTTCTTCACATCTTTAATGGGTTCACTCTTAACATTTTCTGTTACTTCAAAATGCTTCCTTGCTGTTGACAGGCTCTTAGTTCTGCAGAACAGTAAAGCTGGCTGTATGGAAAATAAGCTTGAAAGTCTCCAAATCTTCACTTTTCTGGCTCCAGTGTATGTTTACTTCTAAACACTTGCTATCTAAATCAGATGGTCATATTTTAATTTGCTTTCCTGTCCTAATACTAATCTATGCAACAAATAACAATTGCTTTTATCTGCTCAGGCTGCTTTTTTGTCCTTGGGTAGTGCCTGTTACACTTTTCTTAAAATGTAAGGCAGTTAAATTTACAGTATACTTGTATTTTGATAGCACAGAACAAAAAAAGAAACACTGCTTTAAAAATGGCTTGGCTTCCTCCTGGTAAATGATTGGGAGTAGGTTATAGTGTTTGGATGCCATTTCCTTTAGTTTCACATCTGTTTACTTATGTACCTGCAGTAGTAGTAGCCCTTTCCACCCAAGACAAACATGTGAGACTTACATGGGGGTCTTGGTGAAAACTTTGAACTGAGGATGCCCCCATTTAACAGAAATTTAAAAGCTCTGGTTTCTTTCTCTTAGCCACAGAGATAATCCATGAAACATCTTGGTTAGCTATGGAAATCTAGGTTTTTTCCTTGCATTTAACTCTTCTAAGTGTGATAGTTACTACATGAACAGTGTAATACACTGAAAATACTATTTAAATATTGTTTTCTGAAAGAAAACCGTGTTTAAATTTTCTGCAGAAAAGAATGTGACAGTCCCAGTGTTAACTTTTGAAGTGTATGCAGTCAGTTTGGCATCTTCTCTGTGGGCTGCCTAGTGTGTGCAGTTGCACACTCCAGACCTCTGCATGGCAGACTAGTGGCATACGTGGTACCTGAGGTTTGAGTTTTAGACGATTTGAGAAGTGTTAAGCAGGCTTGTAGTTCAGTGGGAGGAAGGCATTAGGTCCAAAGGAAATCTAGTCAAAGTACTAAAGAGTTTTGTGAGACTTTTATCACTAGTAATCAAAATGCTTCATAGTGTGTTTTTTTTATATTTTTTATTTTTTATTTTATTGATGGAGGTAGAGCTGTTAGGACATTCAAGTTATGAATAAAATAGTACCAGGTAGGGAAAAATCCAGTTGAAGATTATTGCTTACATTTGGTGGAAGAGCTAAGTGTGTCTAATGAAGGTCTTCTGCAATCCTGAGTTAGACCAAGGAGTGCCTGGGATACTTCCAAGGAAGGGAGCTAAGTGTCTGTTTAATTTGTAGTATCCTGGCCCCACATGCTCTCCTATTTGGTCAGGCTGCTCCAAGCAAGGGAGCTGGTTTTCATAGTCTGCAAATCTCATAGCTGGTGTGTGCTGCAATCCAGCAGACGACCCAGCTGAAGCATTTTTGGGATGGGAGTGCCCTGACTCCTCAGACATGCCAGGCTTTCCAACGTGCAAGTCATACTCCAGATTCTAGAGAAGAGCTGCACAGTTTGAGGAGCTGCTGCTCCGTTTATAATCACTACTTAGCGATGGGAGAAATGCAGGTTATTAGAGTTGAATTGCAGACATTTTTGCCATAGTACATGGCTTGAACCAAGCAGCTGCAGCCTGTTTCCTGGGATACCGGAGCAGAAGCCATGAAGGGATTGCATGTTGTTCTCCTCGCTGCTGGACTCCTTGACTAGACTGTTGGTGTTGTCTAATGGACTTTTGTGTTTCAAGTGTGTATCACTTGGAAAGCATCAGCAAAATCAATAAGAAGAAACATATTTTGCAGGACATAGTGTTGAAAGCAGTGATGGAAGGTGATAAAAGGCAAATGTCTTCATGATCCTTTTTTTTTTTTTTTTTTCTTTTTTGTGTCCCTGTGATGAATGCTGATCACCTTCCTATTTGTCTAATTTCTTAGTGTCATGTTAGGAATGGGCTGGGAATGTTAAGGATTCTTGCTATGCAAGTATTGCATCTTATTTAAAAGAAGTCATAGGGGATAGCTGGTCGCACACTTTGTGTGTGTTGAAATGAGCTGTATGTAATTCCTACTTTAATACCAACCCTGGATCCTTAAAAAGCTTCTACCTACAATCTTCAAACAATGGCAGTATCAAAAGGCACCCTGAAAAGTGATTGTCTTGAAGATCATCTCTTTCATATAGTGAATATTGAGCTCTATCTTTCAGAACAAAACTTGCATAGATCCTGTAATTTGCTAGACAGAGTTTGTAGGAATTGCTTGTTGTTTGTAAAGGTAACCAGGAGCAGAAGGTGAGCGAGGGGGAAAAAACAAGCAAACATGAACATGCTAGTCTGAAACTGTATTGGGTGTCTTGAATTGTAGACTGTTCAAAGGACCAAATTGTTATGCTACTGCTAAAATCTGTTTTGTCTTGAACAAGTGTATTTAATGTTGGAGATATTTTAAAGTGTATTAAATTCTAGCCCATTATTAGTCTTTCTGCAACAGTGGAGTCAAACCATGATGAGATTAAGCATCAAGAAATATATAGCTGAAGGCAAGGACCCTAGTAAGAAAGAAGGAAATCCTTGTCTATTGGTTTTCTATTTCCCCTGGTTCTGAATCTGACTTTTGAAACAAAAGCATAAGTAATTATTCCTGTACATACTATATGTGAATTCTACTGCTTACTGTGATGACCTTGGTTTCCTTAAATTCAGGTGGAAGTGATAAGTGACCAATCTTGCTCTCTATCAGGTTTTAGAAAGCCCCAACTTCTGCTGATCTACTTAGCAGTGATGTCAGAAGTAGAGAAGCTTTCCTAAAAAGCTTGGTAGGCAGCCCTGCCTACCAAGGGAAGGGTCCATCACTAGTGATGGATTGGTGAGAAGTAGGAGCTGAAGGGATCCTCTTATTTCTATGCCTTAATTATTGCTGTGCAGGGCGGAGGTAAAGTCATTTGTTATTGTAAAACATCTCTGTAGCAAGGAGATGTTCACCTTAAACACCCCCAGAGGGAAAGCTTGTATTTTAGGTGCTCTAAAGTGTAGTGGTTACAAGAGATGGGGAAAAAATCCACAGAGATTGCATTTTTTACTTTCATCCTTCCAAAGTAGAGTTCTGGGTAATGGAATGTGTCTATTTCTTAAAACAAAGAGTTCAAGATGGTAACAATGTGTGGACTGTAGAGTGAATGTAGATGATGCTGTCTGTTCATGGGCTTCGTACATAGGAAGAGAAACTGGCACTGGTATGCGCTGTTTCGTTGAGCTACTTTGTCTTTTGAAGACTATGGTAGAGTTCATAGTTCTTGGCATTAAAAAAAAATAAAAAAGAAAATGCTTTGGCCCTAAGCTTTGCATAGTGTGGTGTATATCGCTGCTTCTCGTGGCATTCAAAAGGTCCAGTAACTCTGTGCATGCTGCAAGATATTCTGTATGGTAACAGAACTAGCTACAGTGGATATAAATCAATGTAGTGCTGAGTAGGCAGGAAGGAGGAGTGATTTTTAAGGGTCAGATATGTCATTATCTAGACGTAGTGGAGTTGTTCGGTTGAGCCAGTCGTGTGCCCTGTACAGAAGAGCAGTTTGCTGTGGCTGAGGTCAGTGCAGCTGATGCTTGTCCTTGGATCTCCTTAACCCTTAGCTCGGTGCCCCTAATGGGCACTGGAAGAGGCTGCTGCTTGTTTCCCTGCACCAGCTTAGGGTGGGATGGATGAGAAGACAAGTTGTGTTGAACTGTGAAATATCATGCCCTCTTCTTGATACACTAAATGGGACTTTTGCACTTGGTGTTTGATTTCTTGGGCTGCCCTTGGTGTCACTGCCATCTCCTGTGGAACCCATTTTGCTCAGTTGAAAACTCACTTTATCCTAGAAGCTGTGAGAAGTGGGACAGGGTAGAGAAGTGTCTGAATGATGATTTCAGTGAGGGATGCAGAAGGACCCAGAGGTGACTTTTTTTTTTTTTTTTTTTTAACCTTGAAAAGGAGCTTGGAATTGGTCAACGCAACAATCGTACTACTGCTGCTGTAGTACTTCCATCAGCAAAAAACTTGAAATTCCTTGTGCTGTGTCAGTGTGCCTAGATCTGAGATGGTTTTTGTGAGTTTGTTATATCCTATGTTTGCCACTTGATATTATTTTAAACCAAAAACATATGTATAACATAAGGTACTTTTCAGACTAAATTTTCCAGTGTGTGGCTGCTCCTGCACAGAAATGCAAACACAAAGCATAGAAGAGGGCATCTATAGGAGAACATTTGGCTTGTGCTGGTCACCTTGCAGGAATCTCCTATGCCAGTAAAGAAACTGCTGATCTTCTGCCAAATGGCCAGGCCATGCAAAGCTCCAAGTGTACAACGTTGTGTCCCTGCTCCACAGTAGCAGCTGGGCAACCTTCATCTCTCAGGGAATGAATTTCGTACAGGAACAGAGTTGTAGCCAGCTAAAAATACAGCTTTGTAGGCTACTGTGGAAGGGTGAGGGAGGGAATCGTATTTGATTTTCAGTCAATCTGGATTTTCATCCAGAGATCTAGCAGGGTAGTGTAGTCTAGAATTTAAATAATATATGATGATGCTTAGCTTTTTGTATATTATTTATTAGGCAGTGAATGCCTTAAGGGCTATACTTTTTTTATGCTTTATCCCGATCTTCTAAAGCAAACGCTGCTGAGTGGCAGTTACTGTAAATGTACTGATATGTAGGTGACTTTTCAGTTAGTCTGTGTATAGCTGTACAACTTCAGCAATATTTGAAAAAATATATTTAGTTTCTTAATTCTGTTTAAAGATGTACTCTTTGAGAAATTTGTTAGTCTGTGTGAAATGCAGCCATAAAGACGATGGGCACCTATGGTCTCTTGTCAGATAAAGCTTCTAACTTTCCTGCTAGGACAAAGAGAGGGTTGCATCAGTATTAGTGCTTGTCAATAGGCTTAAGGTTTCAGCGCTTCCTACAGCAGCGAAGCTAACTCTTGTTTTTTTTGCTGTATGCCACCTCAGTGCGGTGGCTTCACGCTCGGATCACAAGATGTGAGGAGTTGCATAGCTAACAGGAGCCGCTCTCAAGCTTGCCAAGCGGGGTGCGAACGTGGTGCCTTCCGCTCTATGCCATGCGTAGTGTGTGCTCTGGAGAAGTCCTTTCCTTACAGCAGTGCACTGTGCGCCCCCGGTGCATATGGAGAATACTGCTTTTATGTGCAAGTGTTCAGCAGATCTACTTCCCAAGTGCAAATCGCTAACCGAATTAATGTGGGTGCATAGATGGGATTTTTTTAAAATAGGTGGCCTACCTATCTGCATATACCTTGGGATGTAAATCAGGTATGAACATGTTATAGGAAACTTTCAAAAATCTTTATTCAGATTAGAAAACAACTGCTGTCGAAACTCTGAAAAGCAAAAGCAGCAATTTGTTTTGCTTCCTTCCTGCTTCAAGGCACTGTAAAACATCTTGCGCTATTTAACAGCTCCTGCTTGGTACTAAGTACTTGTATGTGGCTTTCAGATGCTGATAGGTGGTAATTTGACTAGAAGCAATGCATCTAGTGTGAATACCAGCAAGATTGTTAGCTTGTATCTGAGTATCTGTTAATTCATAATCACATCTCCTTTATCGCCACTAGAGGCTCCTCCAGCTCATGCTTTGGATGTGTTTTTGTATGAGGAAGCATCTACTGCTTTAAATACCACACAGAGGCGGGCATCTCTTGAGCACCTCTTTACAAGCAATGAATTAAGTTTTAATAAAAAAAAAAAGTCATCCCTTGATGGCATGGTTGAATTCCAATCATCAGCTTGAAGTAGTTACTGAACATCAACTCCTGATGGATTTAAAAGTGGTGCTGAATGTAGCCTTGTAGTATTGTTTGCTATTAACGGGGAAAAAATCTTGTGTAAAAATATCTGCCATGTTGAATGTGCATAAATCATTTCCTTCTAAAACTGACATATCCTTTTCTCAGCCAGGAGAATCTGCATCAGTAAATAGAGCCTTACTTTAGGGTTCAGATGCTTGCCCTTTCTCTCTGGGGTAGGTTTCCCATGACAGGGCTGTTCTCACGCTTATGTTCTCAAAATACTGCCAGTGTGTGCTGCAAACTGATTATCACTGTGCTGTAACCTGAGAGCGTGTGGACATCTCCTACCAAGTGCAGCATAGCCCAGTTACAGGCGTTGTGAGCCCAGCACTGCAAAACTGAGACAATAAGTTCTCAGAAATTATTCTTTTGCACTGAAAAGATAAACATGTGACTCTCTAGCATGCCGGTAAATCTGAATATTCATTTCTATTTTCGGCTGTTCCTTGTTTTCTGGTAGCTTAGCTTTATTTTGTATGTGAGCCAACAGGTCGTATGCCCAGGGCTTAGGTTTTTCCAAGTGTGTGGGTATGACTGTCTCTCTGGAGCCTTGCTGTCAAGCAACATGTGTTGCTTCTGAAGGGTGCTGCCATTCACAGTACAACCAACATGGAGATTATTTTGCATTATCTGCTGCTCTAATGTTTTAACTAGTCTTCTAAAGCTTTAAGACATTAAGAGAAGGGGGAAATTGAAACAAACTCTCCAACACGTGACAGAAGATGGACACCAAAGACAGATCCAAATGGAAAGGAGTGTCTCACAAGAGAACACCCAAAGCCTTTATTTACCTTCCATTAGACCTCACTTCTTCCTACGAGATCTCCATAATGTCAGTTGTTGGATCTCTTGTCAAGCTTTGCTGTTGTGAACCTGCCTCTACCACTTAAATTTCTTGCTTATATTTGCTCCATTGTCCCATCCCCATCATTCCTGCTCCTCTTCCTTTTTTTTTTCTAGAGACTTTTTTGTATCCACACTCCAACTCTTAGCAGGAGGAGACTATCCATCCACCCTCTCTTTTCTGATCTGCAAGGTCTGGACAATCTCTTTTCTAGCACTCTAGGTTTCTCTTATGCAGTGAGATCTGCCACTTTAAATCAAGTTCATAGATATGACTTGTCCTTAATGGCAGAGGGGAAGGTAGGTTTTAATCTCCCCCCCATTCCTTTTTTGATACTGGTAACCAAAATTTTGTGATATTAGAGCTATTTAAGGGTCACTTCTGTGGACTTCTGCAAGTTTCCTCTGACTTTCTTACTAGAACTCCCTTTTTCCATCTAAGCAATCTCATATTTTTGCTTGGTTTCTCATCTTAAATCTATCTATTAAAAGCCTGTGTTTTGACCTTGAAATCCCCCCCCTTAATCTACAGTATTCTGCAGTTAATTCTTCCTGACTGCTGCTCCTGGTAGGTTTATCTTCCAACTTGATGCAAGTATTTCCCACTGATCTGGATACTTGTGTTCTGAGGATGTTTGAGCTTGTATGGAGCTTGGCTCTGTGCTACCTGCTCTGCTCTTACAAGAAGTATAAAGGACACCTTAACTCTCTGTGCTGCACTGCAGATGAATCAATCCACTTTGCATCCGTGCTGACTTTCTCAGCTTTCAGGAGATATTTGAGCAAACTGAGGACCACAGGCTTTAGGGAAATGTCATCCTAGTCACTTGCATGGTAGCTTGCTGGAATACAGGTAGCTATAGCTGTGCTAGCTGTCCCTTGCTTCAGTGTTGTGCTCTCCTGTGTATCTTTATGGACTAAAAGATGTTCCTTTGGAGGGTGAGGTGTGTGGGTATGCATGTTTTAAGAATCCGCATTAATTGTGGTGTAGAGCAACCACTCTGTAGACTTTCTCAATCTGGCTGCTTGTAGTTATTTTTAAGTGGAGCATGATTTTTTTTTTTTTTTTTTTTATAACAAGGAGAGGTGACTTGGTGATCTGCAGAAGCTAGAGACTGCATGTGATATGTTACTGGCAAAGGGCTCATTTCCTTATACTCACGGACTAAAAGTATTACAGTGCCTAGTGCATCTCTGTTTGTACAAAGCAAATGGAGATGGGATTCAGAATTGGTTGCATTCTGGAGCCGCCAAAGGCTAGAGCAGTTGAATTTCATGTCTATGACTACAGCAATGGTACTGCTTAATGATCTGGTTTTGTTAGAGAAGGCATTTTGTGTGAAATATTTTTCTGTCCACTTTGATGCAGTTAACGTAGATTTGCAGGAGCTGATGCTGTGATGAACTCTGTCTGCCTCCTTCACGGGTCCTTGTGAGGCTGGAAAGCTCTGGCAGGGTGAGATGTGGCAGCCTTGAGCTGTGCAGCCCTCTGTGATCTGCCCTTGTAGCGCTTTGGTTTGAACTTCCCATGCTCATGTTTGGAAATAAATTTAAAGCTTGCGTTTTGGATGCCATCTGCTCTCCCTTTCCACAATGGGCCAAAGCTCATGTTGAGATGCTAACATTTTGCTAATGTTTCATTGACTTTATAAAAAGTAAATCAGAGCTGGGGTGGTAGGTTAACTCGCTGCCCTTGCAGTACAATGTGCTGGGAACTGAGTTGCTGCCTCTTATGTACTAAGCTGTACTGATTGTCATGCTCAGAGCTCCAAGTCAGCAACAGCACATGACAGGGTGAGAAAAGGTAGAGAATGACACAGTGCTCAGTTCCTCCTGAATGCAACTCTTCACTAAAACAACAAAAAAATCATTTTACTATAGAAACAATAACCTGAGGAGCCAGGACTGATATGTATTGGCTAACAAACTTTAAACTTCATCGGGCTGAAGCAGCCTGTGGTGCTGGAGGTGACTGGCACACTGTTATATTAAAAAAAAAAAAAAAAAAAAAAACTTTCCTACCTATCACCTTCCCTCCATCCTCCTATCAAAAAACAATAAAATCTGTGGGGAAAAAAAATATAATTTAATTTGTGGTGAAAAAAAAGTAAGAGAGAGAAGGAGAATAAGATACCAGAATGGCAAAATCACAAACCAAAGTACTTATGCACTTACCTCTCAGGCATAAAAATAGTTAGATGGATCACTTCACCTGGGGATTTTTTCAAATATCATTAATTATTTGAAGACCAATTTTCCACCATCAGTTCTCAAAATCTTAAGAGTGTTGATATTTGGTCCTTAGAGATTACATTGAGGTGCAAATATGATCAAACCATGAGCAAAACAATTAGAAAACAGAAGATATTCATAGTGGACTTTACGTAGGATGCTCTCTGTGTTTTAATTTCACCATCTTTTCTCTGAGCCTTAATAATTACTTTTAAAATAGAAACTGTCAAACATAGAACATCAAAGAAAGAAAAAAGCTGGTGACTTTAATTTAAAACACTTTTCTGAGCCTAAATAATAAACCTGAGAATTTAAGGCCGCTCCACATTATCCAGACACATGTCCCCATACACATTCATTACTTAGCTGTTAAACAATAAAGGCCAATTTAAATGCACATGCTTTTACGGGGTTATCCCTGTTACAAGATATATATAATTTTCTGAACAGCTTCCAAGGTGACATGACAAATTAGAAGTTTCTTTTTTGTATCTTGTTTCTAAATGCATCTTATGGAGACATTTGAATGTCTTGGAGGGCCATTGAACCAAAACCAGAATACAACCAGAACATTATCATTCACTTCAGGAGATTACAAGAAACTAGATGAGGGGAAAAAAAAAAAAAGAAAAAGAAAAAAAAAAAAGGAGAGAGAGAGAAGTATGCCTGAGCATATTCGAGGGTGAAGATATTGCTACGTAATATCTCAAAAAACAAACCAGCACACATACTCTCCTGTTTGCCAAGTAGCCTTAGATTCTTTTCATTTTATTATTCAACCTCAACCTATTTACTGTTTGTGTATAACTGCTGCCCATCTACCATGTCCTATGCACAGAATGAACATCAGCTAAGTACAAGATGTGCCTTCCAGCGGGAGTCTGATCTGCAGGGACACATGTCATGTTTGCCAATTCTTGGCTAAATTCCTTCATGTTAAGTACTCATCTAAACCTGAGAAAAGGGACCATCCTTCTAAACTCATTTTTGAGAGTAGACTACAAGCAACTATCAAGATTATGGTGCTTTTAAAATTGTTATTTTATTGTTATTTAACTCAATTCCAGACCCCAGACATTAGAGTTGTATCAGTTGTATTAGGCTTCTAGGCTTATTTTTTTTTCTTTTTATTACAAACACAAGAGCTACAGGTTATGATTTGACAAGACTTCTCATTTAAAAAGACACCTAAAATCACTGCCTAAAATCTTTCCATGTAAGGTGTAACAAGGCCTTAAGATTAGTCTTGCTCCCTGTTGCCACCCAACCTCTCTACTCATGAGTGAGATGGAGAACTATTAAAGTGCACCTTTGACATGGCTCTATTTCTGAACAGTTCTGGGCAGACAAGACAGACAATATTCTTTCAGTTAAAAAGATGGAAAAACAAACACATCATCACAGGGGATTAGAGATCTGTTGAATTATCTACCTGTCTCTCTCACCAGCCATAAGAGACTTGACATTGCTCTGAGAAGGTTTGTTGTTTACAGATTTTAATCTCAAAGACAAGCAAAGCACAGTCCCTCTGCAATAACTGCGGATAAGAAACCAATAGGCCCCAGGTTCTCTCCATGGTGTAGATGACTCATTCAGTGACCAAGACTGATTCTGGAACACTTTAATGTTGGTTTGTTTAATTTCAGTTGGAGATGATATTTAGGGACATTGCTCTTTTCCAACCCAGCAAGAGCACACAAAACAAAACAAACAAACAAACAAAAACCCACAAACCTGAAAAGAGAAAAGGTCCTCTGCAAGGGAATCTACAAGGCACATGGATAATATTTTCAAGAGCAACAGACTGTGAATGAGCTAGACAAGTGGAACAGACTTATAAAAGAAAGTCAGAAGCATGAGGAGAACAAATGTCTCAAAATATGAATGCATCTAAGTCCACCCCCTTCAGACCACATAATAAATTTCTATTTGCTCTTTCTCTACCTAGCATAAGAAGGTATTTCTACATATATAGTGTTTTTCCTCACATTTCATTCCTCCTGAATGAAATCATATAGAAAATTTTGACTAAGACACAAGAAACCTACATGTAAGAAAGAATTATGAGAAAATATACTTCAATATTCAAGACTCACTGTGCTTTTATCACTCTACTGGCCATTTATTTCTTTTAATTGTTGGGTAAAGTCCGACCCAGAAATCTTTTAAACTTGACTAGCTAGAGTTTACTTTCCTTCACTGAATATCACACATTTTCCATATAGTCTGATTTTCGCTGAAGAAATCATATATTTCTTCAGTAAGGACCAACCTAGATAAAGTGCAAATTAATGTCAAAAAAAATTCCATTGTTCTAAAGAAAATGAATATCTATCAACTGATGTTGACAATTGAATGACAGTACCAAAACCTCCAGTATATTAGTTATTTTAGAAAAGACAAACTTTTAAAAAGTGAAGTAATAGCAAATAGAATGCATATGATATTTAGATGCTTATGTTCTGTAAAAAAACATAAATAGTGTGAGCATTCCATGCTCTCTACATTTGACAAAAGGTAGAGCAAGTGGTCATGAAACTTATCTGTACTGTCAAGAGGAAGCTTAGCATTTCTTCTTTCCTTAGAGCCTCCAAAGTATATTACTAAGTCAATATTTCAGAATTCTCAGAGTTCTCCAGAGAAATACATTGTGTATAATATTGTATAATACTATATGTATAATAATCTGAAGTCTTCATAAAAACAATATTTAAGAATGACAAACACTTTTTTCACAGTTGTTTTTATTTTAGTGTTTCCTTGAAAATTCCTGTTAATTCAGTAACGTCTTTGTTAGGATCAGCAACAGACAATGACTACTTCTGTTCACCTGGAGAAAATGGCAAATTTGCTATTGGATTTAGGCGATATCAAAATATCATTTCAGTAGAACATACATGAACTCATCACACTCACAGAAAAGTAATTTTGACCGTTTTCTTTTATTTTCAAGAAGAAATAATATTTTCTGCTATGATCTTTAAAAATAGTGCTCCTACAAGTATTAATCCTTAATCTACCCACAAGCTAACAGACTTGCTCAGCTAGGAAACAGTTAACAAACATACGTACTTTCTCCAACAATTAGAACACAAGAAATGAAACTTTTCTGAGACCCTCTGCAGCTGCTACAAGACAATTTCTACTTTTAAAAGTTCCTTAAAGTAACTTCTACTTTTAAAAGTTCCAAAGTTCCTTGCCATAACAAAGGTATTGATGCCATGCAGTTTTGCATGTGCATAACGAAGGTTAGGTGGCATGATGCTGCTTTAAAAAGCCAACAGAACACGACATGACCTCTATGGAGATGCTAAAGACAACGTGGTGGATTTTTTCGTTATTAAGTGAGACTTCCATCCCTACAGATATAAGTGCTCATTTCTTTCCAATGTGGAAGAAAGGCCCTGGAGCTGAAAGATATGAAAGCTGGGGAACTGAGTCAGGTGTTGAGGCTGGGAGGAAACAACCAAGAAAAAAAATGGAAACCCTATAATCATTTTCATTACATGCACATATAATGCCACTGGGCTGGAATTAGACAAATTTTCTGGATTCATGTATTTTAAAACTATTAAGATATTTAGGGTAAAAATATTTCTACAAACTATATTTTTCTTAATGCTATATATTTGATAAATGCATTTATAAACACACAAACCAATATGAGTATTTTACTGGTGGCACTTAGGTGTTAACACCAAGTACTCAAAGCCAGGCACTAAGGCTGCGTCAGTACCCGGAGTCATAAGAAAGACTGAACAAAACAAGAGAGTCCCTTGTCAAAGTCTCTGCAGCCCTGCTTCACGTATAAGGCTAATGACCAAGTGCGATCACAAAAAAAAGTAGCATGCGCTCAGCCTTGACACACTGGGAATAATATTATTTATTTATTTTTAATCAAGTAAATATTTCCTACTTTACACACACACATATATATATATATAAGTATATATGTAAACATATAGTCAAAGCTGCTCAGCTGTCCTGCTAGGAGAACAACAAATACAAATGTGTTGCCCTAACTTCGACAAGATGCAACATTTACTTAAGCGCTCCACAAGTATGCTTCTGAGCATCGAGCTCATATTGTTGTCTACACTTTTGTTCCCAACATATCATTTCTATGCACTTAATCTTCAGCAAGAGCTCATACTGGAACTTTAAGCTTGTTGCCCACAACAACCCAACACATATCAGTTCACATTTAATTTCAAATTTCATCTGCTATTTTCATTACATTGAGTGTTTTGCAAATTGTCAGTGCCCCAAATAACTTGTACACTTCATCATTTTACTTTTCACTTCGTTTTCTGAATCATTTTAGTTTGCTGAACAGCACCAAGCTTTGCTCTGTGTTCAGTTCCACATTTCAGAGTGGTAATTCAGATTTAATCCCAAAGTCCCCTTAGAATTCTTCTGTCCATTGTCCTTCTTGATGCTACCTATTTTGTAATATCATCTATAATGACTTAAATTTGAGAATTTCATGATTCCTAGAAGAAAAATTCTGTCATAAGAGCCTCACCAAAACCTCCTACACTAAACCTTTGCTAAATGATCCTTTTGTACACATTATCCAACTCCATTCACTGTGTCTTTGTGATCCTGAAGAGACTTATTACCACATTTTATACTTTCATACTTTTGTTCCTATTGTCTTCTCGGACTGCCTCATGACATTTTTACGTGTAACTCCTCAGATTTTATAGTATATTATTTTTCCCATTTGGATACAATTTAAACTTTTTGAAGGATGCCTTTTCTTTCAAGAGCTGTCTTTAAAACTTTAAGAGCTTGCTTCGCCACATTATCTTTCTTTGTTTCTCCAAAACTAGAAATTATATATTCATATTGTCCCAGTCATATTTCTTAGGCTTCTACAGGTTGTACAAAAGCAATTTTTTAACAGAAGTCCATCCCTTCCAAAAAGAATTCTGCTATTCTAGAAGTACAGGCACCTATTTCTTGCGCTATTTTCTCATATATATGCTGAAACTTTTCCTCTGTGCTTCTGCTTGTTGTTCTATATGCAGTATAGAAAATACGACAGAGGAGATGATATATTACTTCTACAACTTTTGAATTTTCCTTCTGCAGAAAAGTGTTCATGCTCCCCTCATTTCATAATACAATTAAGAAGGGATAGCAATAGTAAGTTATTTCAGAGTAAAGAGGACATCTTTCTTTCTATTACATCCATTACAATCTTCTGTTAAGAGTTTATTGATGCAATTAGTGTACACAACATTTTTATTTGATATTTCTGCTTAAAAATGGCATTGTATCTAGAAGTTGACATATACTATCCTCTTTAAAAATGATTTAACTGTCATTGTCATTAATTTGCACTCTGTCTTGCACCCAATAACATGCTTTCCTATTGTGGCATTATCAAGTAACTCACTGTCCTCTTCAGCACGTACAGGCAGCTCTTCCCCTGCGTCTCACAGGGTTACCATTTTTAAGTACTCTATGTTTTTTTTAAGCCATCCTAATGAATAGAAGCCTTCTGTTCATACCTAATACTGCATATATTTCTTACTATTCATAATGCATTAAGTCCATTGAACCCCAAACTACTTCAATCTATACTTTTGTCATGTCAAGGCACTTTCAGGGGAACACGTCCAGCACAAAGTGATATTGAGGCCAAGCTCAGAGTTTGGCTCAGCATCAAAACACGTACCACATTGCATATAAATGCCTGTTTACAGAGAGCTGTGTGAACTACAAACCTTGAAACTTGCTATGCAAGGCTAACAATTGTGCCATTTAAGGATGATGTTTATGAGTATGAACTCTTCATAGAGGTGAGAGTTGAGAGTAGATGAAAACACTTGTAAAAAGTTAGAAAGAAAACATTTAAGTGTAGTAATTTGTTAATGTCGTATCTGGATATAATTTTGTCACAGCACAGAACAAAATCAAAGCTGGCAATTAAATTGAGAAAACAATCTCACTGATTATGATTTTCGTATTTTTTGCCCAATAACGAAATGCATAGGTAGGAGGCACTGGAGGCTAGACACATTCTTTAATGTGTTTGTCTGGAGGACTCTCCTGCTTTATATTCCTATCACATGTCAATGACAGTCAAGGTCAACTGGCTAATCCCTAGTTTGGAAACTCTAAGTACATAAATATTACACTGACAAAGATCTTTACTTTCATAAAATAAACTCATATCACTTCATTTAATTAAATTATATCACAAATGAGGCACTTGTTACTCTGAAAATACTTATAGTAACTAAAACCTGTTTTTATGCTTCACATACTAGGTTTGAAAATGAAAGGCTATTATTCCATTAGATTAGACTGTAAAGATTTTTTTAAAATATGAGTTTGCCATTCTTCTCTCAGCTAAATTTAATCAAAAAAAGATTGGAGCTAGAAATAGTTTGCTAAAAATATTACTCAATATTTCAAAAAAAATACAACTTTTGTTAGGAACAGTAGACTTTCATTTCACAAGGAACTTCATTTTTAATTATATTGACAGTCCATGTCTATGAAGCCCACTTGCTCTAAATAAGAGAGATTAAAGTGATCTAAAACAAATTTAGGAAACTTCACAACATAGCTCAAATACATATTTCTGCTTACTCAAACTTTACTCAAAATTTGCTACAGACAAAAAGTCCTGGGTTAGAAAAATAAATCGTGTGACTAAGTATACAAGGGGCACTTGAGACACTTTTTAATTTGAGATAAGAGAAATTTAATAATATAGCTGTTTCCAAATTTAAAGTACTATTTTGAATTTTATTCTATCTTTATATCCATCTAGATAGCAGCTTTCACAAATATAGCTAGCTCAGGCTTCATGATATCTTAATTTTTCTAATCTTTTCAGCAGTCAGTAGGATTTTTCTTAGATTCATGAGAGATTCCAGCACAAACATCTAGTTTTGGATATAGAAGTGATGTATCTAAAAGTTTATTTTTGCAAGTCAATGAAAAGCCAAAATACCATTTGTTTAACTGGATTTTTCCTCCTTTTTTGACAGAAGAAAGCACAATTGAGAAGCAGACTGAGGACTCAGTTTTGTTGTATTTGGTTTAAAATGATTCCCGCTTCTTTCAGAATTTTCATTTTGTAAAGAAAAACAATTCTAATCTGACAAAATAATCACAAAAGCCACAAGAAATAATCATCACTGAGATTAAAGGCCCCTCACTCTCAAAGTCACAAGTTACCTATTCGATATAAAAAAGAAAGACCATTATGAAAAACATGTAGTGTCAGGCAGGCTTCGAGGTAGAGAGTTTAAACTTTTTAAAAAATGTTTTAGCTACAAGTTACATGCCCAGAACTTGCTGTTCAACACATAGTAAAGAATTAAAACCAGAAGCTGTAAGCAGCACTAAGTAAGCAAATTATTGAAGAAAAGACAAGGTAGATGCAAACTGGGAGGCCATGCACCTTTGGTACAGAAAACCATCTGCCGAATTTGAGATTATCTTCATGATAATACTGCCTCTCCAACAGAAGAGTCACCATTTCTTCCGGTTTTCACCTTTATTCAACTAGCCTGAATACAGGTCATGTGGGCTCAGCTTCATCCCCCGTCTACTTGGAAAGAGAAACCTTACGCAAGGTACAGAACAGGGCTCTGGGGTGCATCTCCTCTGCAGCTGCACAGTTCACTACAAATGAGCATCCAGACGAGCAGAAATTGGTACTCTGTACATTATCAGGAGACACCAAAGAATTGCAGTTAGTACTTGTGCCAAATTGCAGAATATTGTATACTCTAAATTAAGCTCTAGTTTGGAGTAAACTAGCCTTGTTGAATGTTAAATGAGACAATTTTAAATTCCCTTACATTTTTCACACAGAGCTTACATTGTGATCTTCAGGAAGAACCTGACATTCAGCATGTGTGCTGGCTGGATTACTGTGTGAGAACTTGCTCACTAGCCCATAACCGAAGAGCAACGACTAGATTAATCCTTACATGCAAGAGAAAAGCTTAGCCTGAAAATCTAAGCATGAAAAGTTTAAATATCTCCTAAAAGCAACAGAAGAACAGAAATCTACATTACAAGTCTAGGCACTAAAGACCCTTTATAAACAGAGCTCTTCTAAGTCACCTACGTTCCCAAGCTGTGGATACAAAAGCAAGCAGGATGAAGGAGCACGGACTGCCGGCACCAGCCAGTGGAACCTGCTGCACTGCTCGGCCGCACGCGGGCAAACAAACTGGAGCTCGTCCTTCTGCGTGTCCTTGACCTTTCACAAAGGTGTGTTTTTCCAGCTGAGAGAAATGTCACTAGCTGATCTTAATAGGTCCCTTAATGTCATGATTAATCTGAAATACTGAAGATCCTTATATGAGGAAAGCAAACGTGTTTGTCAGTAAAGTCTCTAAACTCATGTCTCTTAATTGCGGAATAATGAAATAATAAAATATATGATTGAAAAACTACATCAGGCACAGAGCTAAATTTATTTTTTAGTTCTGGCAGCCAAACAACAGTTTGGCCCATAAGTAGGTCCTCAGAAAGTAAAGCAACGTAACTATCTTTAGCATCACTCATTGCATTGCCTGGTAGTGGATGGAACCAGCCCAAGGCAACGGCAAACTGAATTTTAAATTCCACAAGTCTAGGTTTTCATACTATTTTCTACATTATCCTTTTATATTCAAGGTAGGAATAATCTTACCGTCTGTTTTGCTCTTCCAACATACATAATTTTTTTTTTTAGTCCCTCCTTAAATATAAATATCTCTCAGTGTGCACAATCACTGAGTCTTCGGAATATTGCCTTCATTTCAGGCAGTAATTTCTTACAAAACCAATTCTTTGTCTGCTGTTTAGTATTAAATTGTTGGCTCCAGCAATATAACAAAAAACTAAACTTCTTTGGAAATTTGTTTATAAAGTTAACTACTGTAGAATCCACAGTTTTAACCACAAACTTATTCTGAATCCAACTATTTTCCTTTTGAGAGCTTAGTATGAAAACAGATCTGTGATGGATGTCACATTTAAGCATTTTCATATAGAGACATAAACACACACAGTTGCCTGTGCACAAACACACACATTTTGCTATACACATATTTATGATAAGCGGGAGCCAGAATTCCGAAATGCAAACAGAGCTGTCTCACTATTTGATTAGAATGTGATTATTTACGTGACTACAATCACTTAATCTTAGTGAACTAAAATCATTTACATGACTACAAAAGATACTTTAAAAGAGGACAGGAAAAAGAGAAAAGAAAAAAAAAAACACCAATACTTATACCTAGCATGAATTTAATTCACAACCCCAAAAAACACCTGAAAATGATATAGAACCTGATACTATCTAACACAGAAGAAAATCTTTTCATAAATTATCTTCATTATATGCACTGCTAAAAACTTTTTCATTATGCTACTCTGTCACAAAACACGTAGTTTATATGGCATATTTGCTTTAACAATCAAGAGAAAAATATTCATTATATCCTTCTTTCCTCCCAGGCCATAAGATCATCATGCTAATAATCCAAACTCTTAAAAATAAATAAATATAAAAATAAACAAATAAATATAAAATAAATGTTAAACATAAGCTTCCAAGAACTGGCTAGGAAGAGACTTTTCTTTGTTTCATTTCTCTCTTCCCAAAACAAATCCACTAACTAGCCACAAAATATAAACAGAAATTAGAAAAATATTACTGGAAAATGGAAACCTAATACCTCCTAGTAACTTAAAGTTAGAACTTCAGGGCATTTTTTTCCACTTCTGTAATAAGTCCGTGTAATTTCAAAAAACAACTTAAGTGGTAAGGTTTAATTCAACTCTATTATATAAACTATGATGTAAAACTAAAAGAGCACAAAGGACAGAGTATACCTGAGGGGAAATAGAACCTGTTCTCTAACTGCTGTAATTTATAGATAAATTTAAAATACATGCACGTTTAAATCCAAGAAAAGCAGTTCTTAAAACACCAGAAATTTTTCTGGCTTTGCAATTTAAGGGATATAAATATGTACGTCTTGACTCAGAAACAGCCAAAATACTTCAAAAAGGTGACAATAAATTGTTGACATATTCAAGTATATGTAAAACACACGGAATATTTTCTTCAAATTTAAAGAAATGCCAGGTGTTCACCTTGACCCAATACTGTATCTTCCTGTCCCATGTAACACCAGGTTACTCTGTTACTGACACATGTATTTGGGGGAATAACACATATTGAGATGTGTATTTGCAAGTCCCTGTTTGCTATGATCGCTATTAATCTGCATTTCAGCTCTTGCCCTCTTTCGTTTGGTAAACTGCCATAACTTGATTTTCCTTGAACTTGCCTCCCAAGAGATGCAATGGCCAAAAGCACTGAAGTCTGGCTATTTAAGGTTCACTGTTTCTGTTTGGCTGTTCTCTTTCTTTCCCTTAAAAGCACAATAACTCCATCATTTTGACACAAGTTATACCGCATTTTCTCAAGAAAATCTCACTACTTAGACAGAATTCTTCTAATTTGTATTTTTAGCTTTCAGTAATGGGAAGCTCTAACAAAAATATTAGGAATTAGATGGTAATTGCTTTGCTATATTCTTTTCTCAAAAGATTTCCGGGAAAACCTGCCTACCACAATTTGCAGTGCTTTGAGTGAAACTATAATTCACAAAAGCACAGACCTGCTATTCCAGGTTTGGAAGGGTGAAGTGCATCAGCACAGCAGTGATTTTTTTTCCTCCTTTAAATACCATCTATGGACTTTCAGCACATCCCATTTCTTCTGCATTCTGAGTTCCGGACCACGCATACACGCCTTTGATTTATAGAACAACACATGTCTTCCTCTTATCTGTCCTTCCTATTATAGTAATATTCCACTCAGAGAAGTTATCCCACAAGTCTTCATTACGTCAATTAAGTCGTAATGCCAATTGTGTATTAAGACTTTCGGCTCCTCTTGCGTGTTCCTCATTCTTCCTGTATTAACATCCAGACATTTCAGATGTCTGGCTGGTAGGAAGGAAGAAAAGTAATAAGCAAAGCAAGACAAGAAAACAACAAGATAATAATGACCTTAATGGTAAAGATTTCACAATTTTCCTCTTAAATACTTTCAAAAAGTCATTTTTAATCTCTTAGGTTGTTCAGTTGCCCTTTGATACATAGTAAACTTCTGCCTGGAATCTCTCCAGCCATCCTCCTTCACATCTGGTTTATAACTGCAAAATAGCACAAGCTCCCAGAGCTCTCAAACTTTATTATAGCATAGTCATTCAAAATCAAGTTTTTCAAAGAGGTTATTCCTGTCTCTGCAGAACTGAACACAACTAGAAACATTTATCTTGGCCTATACCCAATCTGTGAAGTGAAGAATAGCCCTGATTTGTGCTGAATAACTGTGTTTCTTATTTAAAAATTTGAAGTAAATAAGGAAAATACCCTTTCACTTTTGCCCTGAGTCCTCAGATTGGATACAGTTAATAGTGGCAATATTGTGCTGAGATCAATCAAGCCAAAGTATACAAGCATGTCAGAGATGTAGGTCTACTATGTACGGTGCAGGATTAACAAACAAAACTTCTTTTCAAACTTCTTTTCCAGTGTCCTCTTTTAATGGATCTCCATGGGTTCTGTAGCATAGAAGGCAGAAATATGACCAGATATAAAGTACAGCAAGTGCTACTGCAGGTAGAAAACAAGGTAGTTGTAAAAGTAGAAAAAAATAGCTTAAGAAGAATGAAAAGAACTTTTTTTAAAATAGATAAAACCTATTCAAATTCTGGAATACATGCTGAAAGATTACCTAAAATGCATTTGAAAGTGCAGAATTGAAAGAGCATAGGTGTTTTGATGATGATTTGATGAAAAACACACTGCAGAACATTTTAAGAACCCAGGTTTCTGCTTGCAAACTGAAATTACCCCATTTGTACAGAGAAGGTAGTGAAAAACTTTCATGAGAGGATCAAGTTTTTTTCTGATACATTTACAACTACTTTTGAAGGAAAAAAATAAAAAACAAACAGAAAAAAACCCTTCTTTAGTTTCCTTCTTTAAACACATCAGGAGTCAGTGAAAGGCAATACCTCCCTTAGAGACTCAACTCCTGACAAGGAAAAGAGCCTGGAAAGATTTTTCCAGTCCATGTTTAGCAGACACTGCTTTCTCTAGGAAAAACACTCCTTGATTCCTTTACCAGTCACCAAGCAATTTTTCAGCTTCCACAAAACATATTTTACTAAGAAGGCAAATCTTTTACAGGCTGATGGGCAAGGCAGTGTCCTCCACCTATAAGCACTGTAAGTGCCTGCGAACACCAAGAGGTGGTTTCACCATCCCTGAGAACATGTTTCCTTCAGAAATCTTTGCCATAACTTTCTCAGATCTGAGCCTGGATAGGAAACAAAAAGTTACATGAAGTTTTATGTCTTGGAAGTAAAACCCACTCCTTATAAACCCACTCCAGATTTATAGTTTGAAAAATTGCTCAAAAACTCTGCAGATGCTCCTCTAAAAGGAAAATACAACTCAAATGCAATTCTGTTTAGACTCCTTGCATAACTCTTTCCCCTTATTATTATTCTTTTATTTTTTATCACACAAGATACTTGAGCTTGAAGTCAAGATCTTTTTCTCCATAACAGCTAGCCCTCCCCACCGCATACCAAAAGCATCTGTTGGGCATCACTAGCTGATATGGAAACAAGAATAGTATCACAGTCAAAGGATTATGGCCAGAGTTCAGAGAAGAAGGAAGACCAGAAATTATTCACAGATGAAAGCTTACACACACACACACAAAAACCCAATAAAAAATAAAAAACAATCTGAATGCACATCTTTCAAGAGCAATATATAACTCATTCTACAGCACAGCCTAACCATTACCACTGTGTCTTTATCCTAATTGAGAAAAAATGCTGGTCACATCTAACCTAATCCATGGCCAGCTGTTAAGCTTTGATCCTCACAGCGACCAGCTGAAGAAGTTTAAGCAGTAAATTTAAACAAATTTATTAACAAATTATTTGTTATCCCCTTTATAATGGTGAATGATGAAGATTAAGCACAGTCAGCTAGGAATGGAATTTAGCTAAGGCAACGCTAATCACCCAAAAGGAAATAAAAGCAGCCATACAGAAGTTGCTCATATTATCTAACCAGTTTTAATTACTTTGTGTCTATCTGTAGGCAAGATTTTTAATCTAGCAACTATCCATCGTAAGCCAAAGCAAACTCCAGTGGAAAATGACTTTCTTGGAAACAAGCACAAACAGAAATGTTGATTACTACCATCATGAGCCTGCAAAACCCACCATTCCAATACGTAGAAGACTGAGCTAAAAGTTCTGACAAAGAGAAGAGAAAGCCCAACTATGGAAGATTTTTATTGGCAGAGGGAGACACACACTTGCAGAATAAATACAGACAGCTTGTTTTCCAGACTCAAATTATTAGTTAGCATCAGTCAGCTAGAAATCACAAAACCCTTATCTGAGACAGGCAGTCTAAATGCTTCTAGTTCAGAGTAAAATACAACAAATGGGCATGAGTCACTACTGCAAGTGATACAAGTTGTACTGCTTTACTTTGCCCTAAAGATGGATTTAGGAGCTCTTATTCTGTTACTACTCATCTCAACTGAGAGCAAAGATGATGACATCTTGTCCGTCCTTAGTCAAATATAGAACTGTACAGAGTCTTACATATAGAACTCATTTACAGAACTGTGCAGAGCCGTATGCTAAGGGGTAGGATAATGCAGGAAAGTGACAGAACGCCTGTTATAAGTAGGATTAGCATGTAAACTTCTGTAAATGTTTATTTACCCAGATATTTTCTTGAGTGAAGCACACCACAACTAGCAAATCGATAAATAAGGTCAAAATTCAAGAGCACAACGATCACCACATTATTATATTAAAGATCCATCTAATACAATCTTTTGTGTCTGGCAGTGGCAACACCGGATGCCTATGGAAGAGCATAAGAACACAGCAAGGATATATATATATATATATATATTTTTTTTTCCAGCCTATCTCCCTGACTCCAGCAACTTCCATTTCACAGATATTGTGAGCCAAAGTAATGCCCTTGATACTTTGTTTACCATAAATTAAATCACCTGAAACCTCATTAACTGCATCAGCAAGGAAACTACATTCAGATAGACGCTAGTTTCTCATGCAAATGTATTTTAATTTCAAAGAAACAATAAGCAAAGGTCCTTGAATTTTCACCATTTTATACTTCACGTGTTTATTTCACTACAATATATATCACTACAGTGCATAAATGAATAAAACATAAATGTCACTCCATTTCAGTTTATGGATTATAAAAATAACTGTTAGCTTTCAAATGGAAAAACCTAGCCTTTGCTGAAGGAAAAAAAATGACCACAGCTTTATTTTAATAGATCAGCATACTGCCAATACTTATAGTAGATTTCTCCTTCATATTAAAAAGAGTCTAGAAGAAATGGGCAAACACAAAACTCTAAAATTAAGGGGTTTTTTTTAGCAGATCTGGAGTAATTTATTTTTATTTTACTCTTAGAGATGAGCTTACATGGGATAGGACAAAAACAATAATTGAACAGTTTGGAAAAATTAAAAAAAAAAAGCATGGTTATGCAAATCCCAGAAGAATTTTTCTCTTTTTTTAAAAAAGTCAAAGATTCAAATAATCACTAATCACTCCTAAAGATCTATACTTACAAGCAGGAGAATCAATTTTAAGCTCTACTTAACTTTCAGGTTACTGAAATCTAAATATGCTATATGTTAAAAAAAAAAAAGCTCTCAAAGTTCTTAAGTCAAAAACTCAAGTACTATGAAATATAGGAAATGCTGGTAATTAAAAGCTATTAAATTAGTTTTGCTTAAAGGTGTTTGGAATACATCATATCTTTCTCTACCTGGAGAAGTCTACTTGCTTCATGATGAGCAAATAGAAGGAGAAAGCACTGAATATTCAGTGGTTGCTTTTGAAGAAGGTTTTACTATTTTTTGTGAAACTGTATCTTTCTTTGATCTCTTTTGAAAGTTTTTCCCCATGATTGAGGTGGAGATAAAAAAAATCTATCACATGCCACCCTGAGAACAGCAAAAAAGCACATTCCAATACAGGTTTTAATCTGATCAAGAGCATCAAAAGCATATAGAAAACACTTTGTATTCCATCTCTCAAGCTGGTCCACTTCAAGAAGTTAGGAGGAAAATAAAACAGATTTTTCAGTCAGAAATTAATACTGATACTGTTAAACACTTTCTTGTAGCTTTAGGAACAAGCTAGCTAAAAAAAAAAAAAAATCCAAACCGAAAAGAACAAAACCAACGTATCAAGTGGAAGTAGAATTACCATGTTGACAAGAACAACTGAAGAGCAGAAAACACACCAAAAACTTGCCAGTCTATGCATTATCGCATAGTAAAAAGGCCTATAATCTCTATAATCCCAGGTGCGCAACTTTTCAAGAAGAAAAAGAAAATTGTGGTTGAAGAATGACAAAATGTCAAGCAGATCTCTCTCACAAAGTATAATATCCCAAATCATCAACCTGATTTGCTTTCTTTGATGATAAACTAAAGTATAAAACAGTACTAGAAATTCTTCTTATAAATTCTAGTTTTTTTACCTGCATCAATCAGTTGGGTGTCAAAACATGTCAATATGACCACATGATATTCTATGTACTATGATACTCTAAAGTAGATAGCAGCTATTATTGGTGATGTGTATGGCGCTATTTTTGGATGAGCCACTATCAGACTTCCTAAATGTCATCAAGGAAGCAAGAACTTCTGAAGCAAAGTGCTTTTCATTCCCTTCCAAAACACAGAAAAGGTTGTACAGTTTTGAACAGAAGAAAATCTGTATGCAGCAGGAAAACACTAAAAGAATTGAGGTGTGTGCTGTTTTAAAAAGGAATGTCTATAGTAGTATATAAAAAAAAAAAGATATTTCAATAGAGTCTTATCAGCTCTATGATCTTAACTGGAAAAATTCCTAGTCTCAAAAACATTTCTAAATGTAAAAATCTGAGATAGTCCCCCTTTCTTAACCTCTAATTTAAAAAATTATAACTTATATGAATGATAAAATTGAAAAAAAAGCTGCAAATTTGACTGTCCACATAGTCTAGACTAACAGATTACCCCACATTAATTAGTATTTGAATGAGTTGTTTTCTTGAAGCATCCAAGCTGATTAGCAAGACTAAAATGCTTCCACAATGGAGGCTTTATTGCCATTTTCACAGTTAGTTCAGCAACTGACTACCCCTCAACACTTGAAAAAAATAGTCTGCACAATCATCTGAATTGGTTTTGTTTCAGTGCTCAACCATTTAATCCCCTCATCCTTTCAGTCATCTCTAATCAGTTTGATTGAGCTCCTTGCGTCCTTTCATGACAAGTCATTTTGCCTGAACATATCCTAATTTTTCCATCATCCTTGAACTTCAGTCACCGCGACTCAAAACAACACTGCAGTAACAGTTGCACCACTAGCAAATTGAATGGTAAATTTGTGTAGAAAGATTATTCTAACACTCATCTTCTTACACACTTAGTCTTGCAATCTATTTTAGCAACAGCAGCTCAGCAGCAGCTGATTGCCCCATCATGACTCTCAGGTGTTTTATAAGTGGAGTAATATTGTGTTATTAGCTTCAGCCTAATCAATGGGTCAAAAAGTTGTACTTTTCCTTTGTGAAAATCCATCTCAAGTCAAATAATCCATAGGACAGTCTCAGAATTTTATTCCATAGTACACAGGTCAAAGTTTCCTTATGCTTTTTCTCCTGGTTATTTGGGGAATTACGGTATAAAACATCACCTTCCGGATTAAATAATTGATCCTGGTCTATTGACAGAGCTGTGTATGAAGAGAGAGTTAGTTACACCAAAAGTCCAAGTGCAGTAAATAATTAAATGCATACAACACCTGAGCTGAATTGTTTTAATACGAAAAACTCAAAGCTGAGAATTGACTTCATAGGCAGAATTTGCTTCGGCCAAGCAACATCTCAGTACACAAATGTAATGTTTCCTGTTTCTAGAACATTCTCCAAGTGTTTCTACACAAAACGGCCATGTGTTAAAGTAGACCAGAAATAGAAAAGCAAGCATTTTTCATACGCATAGCAGAAATGAACAAAAACACCTAAATAAAGAGATGAGGTCTCAATACTGCTGAGAACCAAGTCCTGCAAGATTGTCATAGGTGCCTTAGTGCGTGCTAAAAAAAAAATCAGGTATTTAACAAGAGATCCAAAAAGATACAGAAAGTATGAGGTATGTGCTGGAAGGAGTTATGTCAGATATTGGTCAGGACCCTGAATTTAGTATCTTTTTCTTGTTGTTCAGTAGCACTTACTCTGGCATTTTGAATGATCACAAGTGACTAAGACCTTATTTTTCCACTTCTATAATCTAAAAGTAATGTTTTCATTGACACACTAAAAGCCTTGTAGCCTTCTATTACTTTGTATAAGATTAGCATTAAGGCAGGCCTTGAAAGTTGATTTGCTACGCAGCTCAGTAAGCTCTTTAAAAGCAGTGTTTGGAATTGGAGATCAAGGACTTGGTATAAGCACAAAACCCTTCTTCTTTTTTTAATCTCCTATTTTGCCCGTTTACCTAGCTGCAGAGCAAGTTTATGTTGTCTGGTCAATATCCCAAGTGGTGATAGCTGCTTGGGCAGTAAGTTATCAGCCATATTAAAGAAACTTGGGTAAAGCTGGGCAGTTGTTGAGTGAAATATCTTATCAGCACTTGCATTTGGAGGTCTCTAGAAGTTGCTAGAAGATAACAGCAGAGTTTGGAGAAAGACTCTAAGAATGGATCAGACCAGGGAAACACAAGTGACAGATTTTCTCATGTTGTAGTGCAAGGAAGGTGGGCTCTGTGTCTGGAGTTCACATTGCAAACAAAAAAGGCAAAATGCACCTGTAAGCCTATGGGAGCATGCCCTTGCTGCTAATGCTGTTTCTCCTTCTGTTAGCTGTCTCCAAACCCAAACAGGCACAGGCCACATTTGCTAAATGAACTATGGGAGAATTACAGGGGAAAAATATATTTCAACAATCCTGCAATTAAATTTTGCTTTGACAAAGACTCAATCGCACAACAACATGACCTCATGAGAAAAAAAGAAGATTGACTGACTCATCAGCTAGCATGAAGAAAGAACTATTTGCTAGAAAGTCAGCAGCAGTTCTTTAAATTAGGCATAAATCATTCTTCCCTTTAAAGGGCAACACACAGTTAGAGAGCTGCATCATTTCTGGACGTTGTCCCGTCAAGTGAACTCTGTTGCATTTTGTTAGGTGTTCTCCTGCCACAACACAGGAGAGTTAAAAAAAAAAAAAAAAAAAAAAAAAAGGCTGTTTAAATGAGGTTACTTCTATCTGTGTGAACCTGAACAGCTCTGACTTCATGTGTAATCACAGCCATTTATAATGTTTATACCAAAAAAGGGGGAGGGGGGAGGGGAGAGAAAGTGTTTTTTTTTTTTTAATCATACATAACATATTTATTACTAAAAGATTTGTGTTCCTGAAAAATGCAATTTATTTACAAAAGAGACAGGGATGAGAGATAAAGGGCCTTGCTGGGCTAATTCCCACCCCCTGGTACACACAGTCCCGCACAGAGAGGTCACTGCTGCAGGGACTCCCCCCAAACTATTCCAGCCACTTCCAGTGATGCAAAACAAGGCACACAGCTGTGCATAGAGAAAAAAAATTACAAACTGTCACTTTCCAAAGCAGGGAGACATATGTCAGAACATCTCAGAAGGAGTTTCACTGGGGATCTCACAGTACAACGATGTGGTCACAAAGTGATTAGTCACAGGTTATTTTTGCAGTTCTAGGCTGCTGCATGGAGTACAGCTCTGACCATTAAAGCATGAAATGTTTGCACTCATTTTCATTCCTGTGCTTTATGGAACATTTAATGCTTGCTCTAAAATCATTTAAAAGGCAATCAGGTTTTCAGCGGAGAAAAATAAGATGAGTCCGAAACAGTATCAGTATATTGACAAAACATCAAGCAAGGAACAGCCTGAACTCAAACAGAATGTCAATTCTTAAGGCAATGGCAGATTTTTAAAAGTATTTTTGGAAATAAAGAATAAGAATAGCAGTGCAGGTATTCATTCTCTGCCTTCAATTTTCAGCCTTAGCCCTGAGAGAATGACACTATAAAGGTCTATGCAAATGTTGTAACATTTTCCAGTTTAAAATGTTCCTAGTATAACTACCACTTGCTGCACAACAGTAAAAGCCTTTGTATACAGTCAACAAGGCATAGATAAACTGCTTAGATATCACCTAGAATGAGTGCAAAATTAGTTAACATAGCCAACTTATCCTTTATATAAGCTAGATCTAATTTTTATGAAACTTTATCTCTATTCGTCCTTTCTTATAAAAAATGTAATAGTCATAAATATATTCAGAATACTCCTTGCTCAGCTGAAATTGCCTCTTATTTCATCCAGGTAAATTGGAATTTCTATCCGAGAAATACAGAGAGGTCTCCAGAAGATCAGAAATCAACTGGTCAATAAAATTCCTCTGGCTCTGACACTGTGGTTTGCCATGAATTCTTGAAAACTAGAAAGAAATTACTTGTATTACTTCCATTAAAGTCCAGGAAAATCAACTGAGCAATTTGCATACAGAAAAAAATAGCAGTGGGCTTTAGCATTAACTTTAATATTAATAATACTCTTGCACATGAAGCAAGTTTAGCTTTACTTAGTCTTCATTCTGCATTGGATGTCACTACACTTAGATGCGAAGCATACATGACTTGCAGTGTTGAGTTTAATGTGTGCACTTAATTAAGAAAAAGCCTTTTCCTCCCTAACATCTTTCAAACTCTAGGCTTCTCTCAGTTCTTTATTCAAACTCATAACATAACTGGTAGCACCAATAGCACTGTTAACGTACAAAGCAGTTTCTTAATAAACAAGCCAAGTAGTCATTCAGTATTGCAAATCCAATGATAGTTTTAGGTGAGGGAAGTGACCACTGTCAAGTGAGACAGGAATCCATGGGTTGTGCTGAGCAGGCTTTGAGCACAAGAAATGATCAAGTGCCACAGATAGACACATGCAGGATCTATGCATCTTTAGGCAAACTCATTGGAAGGAGAGAATTCACTGGCAACGTTAACACTGCAACAGAACTGGAGTGTCTTCCTATGCACTGTGCTCAGGGAAATGTGTTAATCAAGTAGTGGGAAAAAGCCTGCTTGTGTTTGGTAAACACTTCAGAACCTCAAAAGTAAAGCCTCCGAAGAATATACAGAATCAACAGCTGCTCCTCTCAAAGAAAAGGGACATCTCATTCCTCTTTATGCCTCTGGAAACTTCCTGTAGAGTTCCCAGAGGATGGGAAGATGTTGGAAAAGGAAAATACATTTGTGCTGTTCTACAGCAAAAAACTAGCAGTACCTCTAAGGACAGAGAGTTGTAGGTAAACAGAAGAGCAAAAACAAAAACATAGGGGTTTCAATGGCAACAACAACAAAATGTTAAACACTTGGTCTCTGTACAAAGGTCTCAAAGCCACAATGTGCAAAACCAAAAGGATGCTGTAGGTACAAACATGTGCAGCTGAAACAGAATACAAGACAAGTATCATGACAAGCCCCAGTCCGATTGTAGAACAAATCCAGAATCTCTTCTGCTGAATAATGCTTGAGAAGATACGCTGAAGCTAGAGTTTGAGGAGCTAATACCAGCACATATTCAATTTTTATTGTGCATCTAAAATGGTTCTGACAGAACTTGGCAGAAGCGTACAGGCTGCTCGAGGACATATCTTAGAAAGCAAAGAATCCCAAGTCAAACAGCAGTCAAACCATGGATTAGATATGCCTTACACTTAAAGCTCTGAAAACCCTTTTGCCTTTTTTTTTTCCACTCTCCAATACAGACAGCAGACTTAGTAACTTAAAGGTTTTTCAGTAGCAGTTAACTTGAGAAAAGCAAGGATCATTTTAAAAAAGTTGAATGTCAAACTGCCAAAAACATTAATAGGCCTGATAAAAAAAATCCACAAGCACACTTCAATGTTGAGTTCAGAGTTTGATCTTCTACGAATGCCAGGTCAGCATCCAAAATAAGCACTTGAATTGTACTTGAATCATGCCATTTAGAGGAAAAAGTAGCAACAACAACTCTGAACAGAATCATCTGATTTAGTGTGTTCCAAGAAAAATTGGTCATAGAAGCTAACACCTGTCTTCCTCTATTTCAACCTAGAGAAAATGCTGTGCAGTCACTGCACCACACAGCTCAGACAACTAAAGTAAATCCCTGCCCTGGCACAGGTTGTGGCTGAGTGCCTGGGTTTAAGATTGCTTTCCCTGGACTACAGCAGGAGCTCCGGCACCCAGCGCCCTAGAAGCAAGATGAACAACACTGCAAGTTTAAGGATATCACGCAGTGTTCAGCACGAATGACTCTCGTATCCTACTGTTCAGAGCATTGCAAAACACAAACTCAAAAATATGTGAGAAATTAAAGGCAAGCTGTGTCCTTCAGACGTAGTACATGCTGCTGCCAGTCTCAAGCAAGGTGTCTGAAGACAAGGCTATACTCTACAGACCTGTATCAGTCTACAGGCTTCCGAGAAGCCTGTAACAACTTATCACCCCTTGCTTGTCACATTGGCTCAGCAGGAAGGCAGGACCCTCAATGTTGGGACTGGGGGGAACTAGCGAGCAGGCCAGTTCTGTGGCTAAGGCAAACTCTGATGAGTTTCCCTTATCACATTTGTGCATGCTGCCTTCCCGTTGTTCACAGAAATGTCTCAGTTTAAGCCAAGAGCTATAAACGCCCCAACATCCCCAACAGGAAGGTTACTCAAATAACCTACAAAGAAATAAAAATATATCTTCCATTCTTTGGAGGATGCACTCTCCGCTCTGGTGGAAGAACAAATAACTTTACTCCCAACAACTTTGCTAATCTTTCCCAGTAGAAACAGATATTTGAG
This sequence comes from Crypturellus soui, assembly GCA_032275445.1. Classification (NCBI taxonomy): domain Eukaryota; kingdom Metazoa; phylum Chordata; class Aves; order Tinamiformes; family Tinamidae; genus Crypturellus; species Crypturellus soui. Next base: position 10,002,224 of record JAUBNY010000700.1, read on the forward strand.
AGAAGGCTTACCTGAAACAGCAACTGTCAAAAACAAAGGTAGAGGATAGGTTACCTTCCAGTTAACTATTTAACTGAAAGGATAATATTTGGAGTTAAAGAGTTGTTCCTGGGCCAACCTTCTAACAGAAGAATTTATTATGCCCTGAAGTAACTGAACAAGCCTTTCCCTTTGAAGTGCCTTCATCCATGATTACCCATGCTTGCAGGCAATTCAACTTCAAAAGAAAACCACTAGTTGAGCTATTTAACTTATATTTATGAATTGGGACTATCTAAACATCTTCTGTTTTTAGTTTGAATTAAATATCTATTGGACCAGGCATGTTACCACAGAAGCATCAACAACATTAATGGCTAGAGAAGGTGATTAATAAAGAATGAGCAAAACAAGAAAGAAAACAATTACTAAGGGTTGCTGTTGCTGACAATTTCCACTTTCTGAATGAATATATATGTGTTATTGACCGAGAGTTTTCATTGATTTTCTACTTTCTTTTATTTACTGGTGTATGTTTAGGAACTACTTTTGAAATACAGAAAACTCATGCAATTGCAGGATACTGTGTTCTGGGATGACAGACACAGAATATGAAATCCTTTTTTCAATCGTGTATGCTAACAGTCAGTGTACTACTATTCTCCAAAGCAGGTTAGTAAACAGCATTCCCCAACAACAACTCTCCAGAGTTGTCAGAGCAGGTAACATGTTCAGAAAGGGAAAGGAGATCCGTTCACCCAATGCTAATTAACATATTGCACATATGAGAAGAACCACCAGCCAGTTTAGCACAGTTTGTACTTTCTGTTCAAGGGAGGCCCAGACTGAAGCAGCAGGAATACCACAGGCTGCGGAAGGAGTTGAAGTAGCATGTTTGACGGGCGCTCGCACAGACCTGCCCACGCAATGGTTTGCAGGAGCACTAGTTGCAGACACAGTCCATCTTCAATATCAGCTTCACCCCAAGAAGGGCAAAAAGGAGATGAATTTCACCCAGGTCAGCTGTGTATAGACTATGTAATTTAATTGCACACTTGATACACCAAACCTCATTTGCATCCTACCGCTATATATCCGCTGGGGGACCTAAGTGGTGCTCATAAAGCAATCAGATTAGGGAGAACTGGAAAGCAGCAGCTCCCTGAATCTAAACAAATACTCATCAGGGGGCAGAAAAACAAGGGAAATTTATCAGACCACGGAAGTTAAAGTACAAACTGCCGGTATGATGCGCCTTGCCTGAGCTACTGCCAATGAAATCCTTCGTTCCTTCCTTGGATTTCAGCCCTTCCAGGCTCCTCTGCCCAAAGTTCTGCTCATGCAGTGGTGTCGCTACCAAAGCTGTGCTTAGAGGTAGCGGGCAGCTTAGAGAGCAGGCAGCTCTTCCTCCAACCAGGCTAAGGACCTAAGCTACTCACTTGAAGGACCCATGGACAGTACATATTTCAGTACAAAAAAGGACAGTACAAATTTCAACATAATTTCAAACTGCAAGTAATAGCGGAAGCAAGGTTGAGTACACGTTGGAATACATATTAAGGGACATGCTTTTACATTAGTTGAAGTTTTTGTTCCAGATTGGATCATTTGCTATATGGTTCGGGCCCAGGCTTATTGTGAAATACTGTATAATTAATGTTGGAAAGGTCAGATTATATGATTCTAATAGTCCTTTTTAAGCCTTTAAAAATATGGTGTTTTTTATTCAATACACATTATAAATACATACGGTGCATCTATTTATCTTTTAGTGCTGGTAGTATTTAGTTATGCCTAAAAGTTTCTAGTCATTGTAGAGCTGCAACTTTTAACTGATAAATGCAAATCATATATTAACTGCAGACAGCCTACATAATAATCTTTGTATCCTCTAGACTCATTATCCCCAATAAATCCCTTATCCTTGTGCTTTAAAAGGCAGTAAGAATCATTAATTATTAGCAGATCCTTTTAAATCTCTTCTCAGTCAATACCAAAACCTATATATAGAAAAATTCCAAGTTTATTTGAGACCACCAACAGGAGGAGAACAAAAATGTTCCTCTGAAAAGAAACTCATCCTGCCAAGGGCAATCATTTCACCAACTTTCATATGCAGAAGAGGCGGATAAAGAATAAGCTACTATCTCACAGAAGACAAGTTTGTCTTGGCCTATGCAAATCTAAGAGAACAGAAGTTCATTAAAAATAGAAGGCCATAACTGTGAAAACAGGCACCTTGGACAGATTTGAAGCATACCTGAAACACAGCAATGACCTTTTTGCAAGAATAATCAGATAAAGCAGTTTACTAGATTAGTAATGACACAAGTTCTTCCGTTTGCTAAAGCACATTTTTGCTTTGAACATATAATCTAGACGCTGAGCAAGACCTGAATTAATTCATGCAAGTAAAAAAAATGCTTGCAAGATTGAGGAGCTATGGAGGAGCACAAAGAAAAAAAGGATTAAGTTTTAAATCAGTTACAGTGCCTTGAAAGGCTAATGAGCAGATAGATTTCCAAATGTTGATCATGCCACTGCTGCCTTTTTTTTTTTTTTTAAATGTATTCCAAGTAGCATTTCATTAAAACAATAGAATGGAATCAGACTCAACCCAAGAGTTTCAAAAAGCTTAGGGCCAAAAGAGCTTCTAAAGTAATAAGATTAGGAAGAGGCTTGTTTTGTTGGCCCAGTAAAACCGGATTTTAGGAAACTGAATTATATGCCTGGCTTTGCTATCTCAAAGATAGCTCAAGCAAGTGACGTTCTCTCAGTACTTCAGTTGCTAAACATGTAACTCAGATATGTGGACTGCTTGAATTAAAACACTGAAGCTACATTGCTGCAATTGCTACAGCTTTGAATTTTAAAACTACTTGTCCTTCACTGAAGTACTGGTACGTAGTGTATTTACAACAATTATTATTGTTTGTCTGGTTAAATGCCATTCATTAGAATATTATCATCACGTGAGCTTATTTTCCCAGAATGACATTAAAACTTGGAATTTTTCATTTATTTGAAAGGGCTGAATTAGACAATTCTATAAAGCAAGCTGAAAAATTCTAGGGCCAAAGTTACAACAGGATAATATATTTAAGTGTACGGTAGCTATGTTGCAGGGCTTTGCATCTACAATGAAAAAATCATTTCCCCTTTCCCCTTTATACTCTAACATATCACTAATGAAGCATAGATAAAGTTTCAATCTACTGAGTAGATAGACAAAATTGCAACCAATTTCAAAAGGTCCTTGAATTATTTGGAACTTGGCTGTCTATTCTGAAATAACCTTATCTTGAAAATTATACTGCATTTTATCAAATCCCACATGTTATAGAAGCTGATGATCCAGAAGGATTAGATCACTGCCTTAAGAAGTCCAAATACAATGCTTAAAAGTGGGTACCATTAAAATAATCAGAGAAATTATAGGGATAGTAGCATTTAAATCATGAAACAAAGTAGGCCCTATAATATTATAGGCTTCTATTTTAAGTTCCACATTTTAAGTTCCACATTTTCCTTTTTTTCATTCACTTGGAATTTTTATCTTTCTTTCTCAAGTGCATAAAGCACTTCTCTATCCTTAACAACATAAATGGTTCATATTTGACTAGATAAAATGACAGATAATGGAAATAGGAAAAGAGTTTGTCATAAGGGAAATAAAAGTTCTTCACATAGAAACATGTCCAATACATTCTGAGGTTTGAATTTTAGGAAAATAAAAGAAACTTACTTATAAAGAAGTATGATATTAAACTTAAAAAGAAAAAAAAAAGTCAGTCAGTTAACAAGAGCAAATACAAACTTTCAGTGGAAACAAATCAAACCAACAGTTTAAAAAAAAGAAAAAAGAAAAAGAAAAAAGAAAAAGAGACGCCTTGATGTTCTTACTATTAAATCCCTCAAGGAAACTCTTGTAGAACTGCAAGCTGAACATTAAAACTTCTGATTTCAGATACCTTTGGAGCACAGGTGAAGAGCCAAAAGTCCTCCTTTAAGCAGCTATATGGTTGACAATTTGTACCTGTGGCAGGTAGTGACACTAAAATTTTCAGGAAAAAGAGGCAACATGAAGTAAAAGTATAATTTTAAAAGGAAAAAATAAATAAATTACCCTGCCATTTGCGGCTCAGCTGACCATGAAATATGCATCTCCTGTAAGCTATAGAAAAGCTAGCACAAGTATCAGCTGACACTCACAATTATGGGTAATATCACTTTTACCATCTGGCTCCCATGACTCCACTAGTATAGTCTGCTTCGCGTCAAAACACTATCAACGTTTAGCTTCTGCTCTATTGGCAACATGTTTTTCCTTATGGCCAAGTCTTCTAGTATTAAAACAAATTAGAAAAAGTGTTTTTCTCCTCATTACTGAAATGGTTGCATAATCTCTTGGTACATCATCATCTGTTAAGAAGGCTTAAAACTCAATTAAAATGTAAATTAATTCTAGACAATGCAGCAGCTATTGCTACAAATGAACAAAGGTAAAGCCAGGTTCAGCCAGAAATTAAAATATTTGGATTGTAATCAATTTTGAAATAATTTTTGTTGGAAAACATTAACAAATAGCAGAGTAAACTAGTAAACTGAATAGTAAACATAGTAAATTGAATGAAGACAAATACAAGTGCAACAGTTAAAATACCAAGCTGGGTCCCTTGTTTTAACTGAAAAGTGTTGGAATTGGTTAAAAAAGCACTATCTTCACATTTCCTTTAATTTTCTATTACGTGTCTGAAGTGATTAAACAGGAGTCCCTTAAGAAATAACTATGGAGGGTGACAGAATTCCAATTCTGTTTTGTTCTAGCAAGAGAAGAAAGGTTTTGTATTGCCATGTATGGCAGTGATACTTGGAAAATAAAAGCCAGGAAGGCTTTCCTTTAATACTGCTGGTTAATCTTTTGTTGTCTGTCCTTTTTAAAGACTTGTAATTTAATACTCTGTTCAATGCTTGTCTGAGGAATTATATTTAATGATACCATAGAATCCTTTTCCTCTTAGGAAGACAGAGATAATTTAAATGTGAAGGTAGATATTAGTCATTCATTGATATCAGATTCCAAAATCATTCCATTCTATTTCTTTACTCGCTCTTCCCTGCATGATAGGAATCTGTCAGTAAGAGGGGTTTAGTATAATCATGCCTAAGATTTACTTTATTCCCTGAGCAAAATGAAAAACATGAGCAGAGTTAGGCCAAGATGAGCTTTGGGGCAATTGATGAAAGAGCAAGGCTTCCCTTGACAAAATTGCTCCCCGATTAATAACCTCCCTCAAAATATATTCTGGTGAAAGCATGTCAACACTTCATTTTAAGCTTTCAAAATATATAGCTTTTCAAAACCTTTCATTTAACCACGACAGCTGTGCCAAAGCAGGGATGCATCGGAAATCTCATGTAGTGTCAACTGGAGAGACTGAAAGCGCGCTGCCAACCTGCCTAGCCAAAGACCTATTTCTGTTTTAATGTATTCTGAAATAGTCCTCATGGAGGCCAAGAATGCTTAGAAACATTAACAGGCAGTACATTTTTCATCCCAAATTTCTCATTTCCTATAGTATTTTATATCTTATTATTTTAATTAGAAATAGTAGTTCAGAATATTCATGCAATCTTATTTTTATGTACACTGACACAACCAAACCAGCATCGTGGCTTTCTGTGATGTTGCAACCAGCGTCATACATCCCTACTGCTCTCCAGCCGTGTGGAAAGGTTAGGCATTCAACTTGGGCTTCAAAGTGAGACATCAACATGAGTTGTTGTAAACACCCAAGGGCTTACAAAACCCTTAAGGATTAATCTCAGTATCCAGGGGTGGATTTGAGCACCCAATGGATAATGCTTACAGATGAGAAGCTGGCTTCACATTTAAATACAGAAATAAGCACATCAGTCCCTTGTATCTTTGAGTTTTTGGTGAGCTACAATAAACAATTAAAGTTTTGCTCTGTTTTTAAATGCATCTACTCGATCTATGTTAAAAATAACCTCAAAACCAAATATAGCAACTGTGTTATCTACTCCACAATATTCCTTTTTGGTCAGTATGCAGCTGTTTTTTTAGTAAACAGCTGCATAAAATAGGGGAATTATTACTTTTCTAGCTATTTAAAAAGGTGAGAACATTTCACATGCTCACTGGTCCATAAATAAGGACCAAGTCTTATTGCACATCTCCATTAGATAACAAAATATTTTTCAACACCATTACTTCAGAAGCTATGGATTATGGCACCACACTTCAAAGTGATTGTAGCGACCTTAAAGAACACTGACATTTCAGAAAGTGTTTTTAAACAGCTGGGTAATAACCACTTGCAAGATAAAAAGACATAGCTATTCTTCTGATGGCTCTGTTAAATGGCCATCTCTAGTACCACATTCTTAATTAGACCTAGTTTTATTATACTTCGTAAAGAAGCCATCTTAAAAAAAGAAAAAAAAAAAGAATTTCCAATTTATCTGTATGTTACGTAAAGGCTTCATTCTTCATTCTTGAAGTTTCATTCTTGTTCACACACCAAAGTGAAAAGATGGAAACTTTAATGCTAAATATACTCAAATCTTTGTCAGTTGCAAAAAATACCCAGTGAGAGCTTTGAAAGCCTAGAGGTGTACATCCTTCCATGGAATTCAGCAGGTTTTATAGAAAGGAATAAGTACTTTTTGAAATTTCAGGAGTTGTCTGACTCAGTCAGTGGGAGTCTGTGGGAATCTTTATTAAAGGGAGTCTTGTCTTTGGGGATATTAGCAACTTCTAAGAATGGGCAGGGAATATTTCCAGACTTTTGAACAAGATCTCCAGCTGAGATTCTGACCTTTTTAGTATAACTCAGTATTTCCATGATATTATGAACAATTTATTGTATTATTTATTGCTAAAGCCTCTGTACGTATCAAACACAGGCAACAACATTATTGCTCACACAGACTTCTTTGGCAATTAGATCAGTGAGATTGCTACAGGGAGCACTTCCTTTTGAACTTAAATTTGTACCTTGCTGACCTAAGTGCGGAAAAAACAGAATATATAGGCAGATTTTCCTAAACTACATCAGAAAAAAACCCAAAATTTATGAAAAATAGCACTCACTGTCATCATTAATGACAAGCACATAGCAATTTCACAGCCCACATTTGAGCAAACGTGACTAACTTACGGATTTCGGACTTCTCTTTCTGCTGTCAGTGTAGTTCCAGAAAGGTCCAACTGTTTGCATGTAATAAACACAGAGAAGCTGAACACTTTTAATAAACAGGCAAAACGAGGAACAATCTAGAAAAGACATTTAAGTTTTACTTTCCGATTTATCTGAATAAGTATTTTTTTGAAATGTTAATATACTATCCAGATACAGTAACATCAATTCCATAATTTCACATAAGTATTTATCGGTGATAGACTACAAGTGTAAGATAGCTTTACTGTGTTTTATATCACAGTGCTGCAAAAACAAAAGTCATTCTAATTCAGGTGGCTGTCTAAAATATAATGGAACACAGAGCTACCAGAGCAATGATGCCTCTACTGCAGCTTTCCTCCGCACAACGTTGGTGTCAACAGCAGCTGCAGATATCAATATGACTGAAAAACAAAGTGGGAAAATAAATACTCAAACATCTAAGGTAAGGCATGTGAGGAAGCAAGCAGTGTGAAGCAAGAAATTTTATATTCCCACCATTACTCCTTTACATGAATTCTATGCCGTGCCTCAAAGGCAAAAGTACCTGCTCATGCTTCAAGTACCTTGAGCATAGAAGAGGAAAGAAGGGAGAATCACATAACCGCACAATAAAACTGTAATGCAATGCATTAAAGGATGTGAACTTGCTTTCATGGAAAATGCTTGATTAACCAATAAAAAACAGATAAGAATGAAAAGCAAAATGGACAATGAAAGAATTTTTAAATATTGCTGGCATAATAATCTTTTTTTCAACAGCTAATTTTACAATCTCACAGATTAAAAGATCTTTCATTCTTAATGCTGTGAGATTACTCAGTTAAAAAGGTCAAAGTTCTCAATAGTTTTTGGTAGTAATTCACATTTTGAATCTATGGTATTATCAACTACAAATTTATTTTTTTATTACAAGAAAACTCATAATCCTTCTTGCAGTTCTTGAGGACAACCTCAGGTTAAAAAAAAAAAAATCAATAAACATACACATTGCATTACATTTACCTCGATGTGTCTCCTAAAAGCCTCCAGGATACCCCCCAAATTCAGATTAATTTCCAAAGGTACCAGTGACTTGATCCAAAAATATGGTATTACATGCAAAAAGAAAGCTGGTTTCCACAACAACTAGTTCCAACTGTTACTGAGATGATTTAGGTAGCTGCACAATACCTAGGACACTGATCTATCCTCAAGACCATCTCTGCAT
>JAUBNY010000700.1:10010627-10056605 GCA_032275445.1 Crypturellus soui
AAGAAGAACAGAGTGCCTTTGGTATCCATAGATCCTTCGGTTATCCAAACCTTAAATTTCAGTTACAAAATGCTCAACTCCCGAACATTGGCTTATAAAGCAACTTTCACCATCAAAATTTGATGGATGCAAACACAAACGTTATTTGCAGTTTTGTAGAATTTGTGCTTGTAGAGGAGATCGCTTATCCTAACAGTGAATGATTCACAGCAACTTTAAGGCTCTTTCCTCGATATCTAAAATAAAGGATATGTAAACAGCTGACTGTCTCCTTTACAGCACTATGTTCAGTTTGGGGCAGTTCAAGAAGGAAGTGGAATAACAGAAAGAATCCAGCGGAGCTGAACGTTAGTGATCAGAAGCTTAGAAAACAATCTACTGTTGAAGATTTATTGAAGAGCAGCTGTTCAGGCTTAGAAGAAAGGACTGGGAACACAGGCATGCAGTGAGCAGAAAGAACACAGCAAGAGTCTTCGAGAACATATAAGGGATGTTACAAAAAAAGAATAATATTTTCTCACTATGTACAATAGAAAAAAAGAAATACAAGAAATCATTTCAGTAGGACAAATCTGATATTAGAAAACTTTTAAACAGCACAGGAGGCAGCACGGTGGGATATGCTTCCTGCTGCCTCTCCTATTGCTGAGGGGGAGAGGTAGCCTCTATTTTGGAGGACTACTAGAAAGACCTCATTCTTGATATAGATACATTTAACAGTGCCCTAGGAAGCAGCACATGCTGACCACATGTCTCCAGGGAGAGCACTTCTCTCCATCATAGGATTTCCAGCTGGTTAAAGCCTGGGCATCCTCCAGTACACAGGAGCTCACTGCATTTGAAGGACAGCGATTTGAACTGAAAAATCAACTTCTGTTCAACCTTAACACACAGCATTATGAAGTTATTTCCATTCCTTTTTCCATCCTGTGCAGAATCTTTCAAGAGTATAGCAAGTGCTTTTAGCTATAGAAAGTGAGGCCTTCCAGTCTACCCAAAGCAGCAAGAATATACTGAAATTTGCGCCACGTTCCCCTGGTTTACAACATTAACCCACTGCAAGCTGAAGAAGGAAACTATTCTCATCACCTACAAAAACTAGGGAAATCACCTTTCAGCTGTTTCTAAAGAAGAAAACAAACACCAACTCACCTTCAGGTGACCATCCTTACCACTCAGCTGAGCCAGCAGAACCTCGCTGCTCCCTAGCTGCAGTGGTAGGTGGCAACTTCTCCCTCGTTCCCAAGGTTGCTCGTGTTTCTTTAGACACTTAACTAAGCGAACACACAATTGAGTTGTGCTAAGTCTGGTACCATCCTATAATTCCTGAGTGTTGCACATTCCAGTGCTTCTTTTTGTGTACTTCCTGCTACCCTGCCTGCACCCAAAGGCACCTTCTGGTCCACACACAGCCTCAGTAGTGGCCACGCAGCTTAGTGCATGTCACCCAGCCAAAGGCACGCAGGAGCGGGACGGCTTTGCATGCTCACCCCGAGCCTCCTGCTATGCTCTGAGCTCCAGCCAAACCTCGGAGGCTGTTCAAGCAGCCATGGCCCTCCATCTGCCCTCTGACAAGCAGGGCACCAGGAGTGAGTCACCGTCCTTGGGGAGGCCAGACTCCCTGTATGTGCTGTTCTTTGGACAGTGATTCACAACATCTGACATTTAATTACGGAGACCAGGCTCTGCCCATGCGAGTGCTTCTCTTTCATTTCAGCATAAAGCTCAGGAGGAGACTAACCCGCCTGACTGTGCCATGCAACAGAGGAGGGCAGGGTAAGCACAAGAGGGAACAGTTATAACTCAAATACCTTAGATAGCTACTAGTCTCAAATCATCTCAAAAATGAAAGGCTCAAAAAGTAGGGATGAAGCACAGCATCTAACAACAAAGCTAGCATCCAACATAAATTTAAAGGTGGCAACCACATGGCTAAAAAATTCCCAGATTACCTGCCACTACACTAAAAGGTTTGACCTTTTGTTTCACCATTTCTTTCTCAGTATGAGCCTTATGTTTTTATGCTTTGAAACAGGTAGGACTGAAACAGCAACAACAACAACAAATAGATTACAGATAGATCACAGAGCACCTCAGGCTTTAGTCTCCTGGGTGGACAAGCTAACAGGTAACTTGCAATCACAGTCCAAGAAACTATTCAGACTGGAGACTCATTTAGCGAATAGGCAAATATTTATCCATATGTCTGTCAGCACTGAGTATAAGTAGCAGTTACCATCTTTAATTTACATTATGAGAAAAATTGTAAGAAAAATAGGAGTTTTCAAGGTTTGGCCAACAAATACTATCTTTCATAAGGATACTGGAAATTACTTCTCTGAAGGATACTGCACACAGGAAAATGGTTTTACTTTCCCTTATGTATAACTCACTTATACAAAATGAAAAATAAAACCTGTTGAAATCCCTAGGTCAGAATAGTCGAACTTTCCATGCAGTCTTCACGACCCTGCCACACTGGTCAATTGATATTTCTACCACTAAAGCATTGCCCCTAGTGGCCTCTGATATGTAGTCCTCCTACTATATTTCTGGAAAAGAAAGAATTTATTATGTGCTTGGCCACTCCAAATTATTTGTCACATGGCATTTGTGGAAGAGCTGTGGCTTGGTTGTTAGCAACCCCTGCATCATTCACTCATATTTCCTCACTGATAGTAGATGCTGGTAAATTGGACCCCACAGAGGAACCCAAGGTAGATAGAGGGAGTCTGGAATGGCTCCAGAGCTAGTAGAGCAGAGGATGAGTGAAGCTGCTGGCAACAGTGGCCACCAGTGGTCTGTTAGTACTTATTTTATTTAAAGGAAAGCAGGTCTCCTAAATCTACAGCGATAAACAGCAGATCATTTAAAATAGCATCCTGTACTTTCTGAGATCAAGCTGTGTTCACTCATGTGCCCCCCTCTCCAATGTCCTTGTGACAAAACCATACTAGAAAATTGGATTCCTGTTCCCTCACTGCCTACATATGGTTGAGCAAGAGGCATTATTCTTATCTGATGTCCTATTCAGAGTGTACATAAAACATCCCATTAAATGGTCAGGTTCACTGTAGTGTTCGAAGTATGAACTTCAAACAGTTCATATGTTCAAGGCAGTGGAAAAAAAATCCTGCATTTTTGTACATAGTGAAGACTACAGATAGGCTTTCCATTTTCACTCCCTAGTCTTTCATTAAATTATTAACAGTTGTAAGATAACAGTTGTGAGATTGCTGTTTTAACAGCAAGATCTACAGAGCAGAAAAAAAAATTGTTTCAACATGGTCTATAAAGAAGTTTAGAATGCTAATGATTTCCTGTAAAAAATGAATTTGGTTGTATATTAAAGTAACATGTATTTTTTACACAACACTATATTGCATTATCTTTTCCCTGAGCCATCCTTGCCCTAATGAGAAATTCCTCTGAAATTTCTGTAATCACTCTTTTGTTATCATGTAATAGAGAAGGGAGTTTATATGGAAGAGAAGATAGACAGTTGTGGTGACTGGAAAGAGAACGTATTAAAAGGAACAGAAGGAAACTGAGACACTTCAGGTATGAAAGCAACTAGTACACGAGTATTTAAAATCCAAGATGAAGCACTAAAAGTGTATGCTTCCATTTTCTGATACGAGTCTTTATAAGAATAGAATTTTAATCACACATTCTCAAAATGATGTAGATCACACCAACTTGATGACATATCTAATATGAGAAGATAGCAAGCTTTCTTTCACACTAAAAAAACACAACATTTTAATATAAGTCACATTTGTTTTCTGAACATTTTAGCTGTCTGGTGCTAGGGAAAGCCCTAGAAGAAGAGAGTCTGCACATATCAAGAGGCTCCACTTAGGGCTTTTTTTTTATTTATTTATGAAGTCTATTTTAGTAAAGTACAATTCTCATTACAAAGTTACCAGATGTTCCCTTCTTCCTTGTCCTCGCAGCAGATACTCTATATTCTCTTTAGATTAGGACACTTGAGGGCGCGTGTTCAGGGGCAGAGGGTACTTGTGACTAAATGAGGGTCGCCAAGCTGATGAGCATGCTGGCAGTGCTGCACCCACGCTCTGCTAATAGCTGGCTGTGCCAGAACAGCCTGAAGTGGCTGGGAGCAGCGGGGAGCTGCCAGGAAGCCCTCGTGGGTGGCCACAAGAGAAAATGCAACTGGAAATAGACAACGAAGTAATATGGAACAGTCTGAGCCCAGGCTGCATTCCAGCTTCCAATGCAGATTCGACAGCAAAGGGAGACATGTACCCCACAAAAATCCTTTTTGAAGTGTGTTAAAGCTTCCCAGGAAATACACACACTGAATTTGCAACTTTTGTTTTAGCACTACAGGATCAGTAGATTTTCAAAGTGAAGATGGAGAAAGCAACAAGATACACACTTTAGCTGCTGCTAAATGGAGCTAGAGTGAATCTATTGAAAATGATCCACTGACTTCTAAGCATTCACAGTTCACATGGCATGGGCCATATTTTCTGTCAGACGTGCACATTTGTGGTCTACTCACACTAAAGGTTTTTATATTCTATTCTGCCAAGTGAAAAGGTTGAAAGGTGGATATAAGAACATTTTGCTGCTGACTGCTCCTGTAGTCATAGTAATAAATGAGCAAAACAACATTGAATATTGACAAATATTGAATATTGACAAATAGACAAAAATCTAGTTCTCAATGAGGAACAGATTTTGGGGGAATAGGTTTTTATAGAAAATCTTCTGTTGATTTTGAATCAGGTAAGTAATTACTACCCAAAATACCCTGCCAAGCTCAATAGCCGGGCTGTAGAGCAAGTGTCTTAAAAATAATGATAAGGCAAGGTACAGACACAAAACCTGGAAACATACACTAAGAAAGTCTTTCTTCTATTCATTCAGCAAATAAAGTGCTATTTGTCACAATCTGATAAATGTGTGCACTTGATGTAGAAAACTACAGAGGACATGAATCCACCCCCAAAAAAACACATCTCTACTCACTGAATTTCTTTGTACAATGTGTGCTTTGTGATTCTTTGTTGAAGCTACCAATTGACTGCTGTGAAAAGATGCAACAAAGATGCTACACTGCAACAAAACCCAAGACCAATTTATGTCATGGCTGTGCAGCTACAAACAGAAAGTAGAAGCTCATGCTATTTTTTCCAAGATCCAGGAATGTTTGGAAGAATTAGTTGAATTCTAAATGAAATGTCAGTACATAGTAGAAACTACCTCCAACCAGGCTCTAAGGCTCCTTCTGAACTGGAATATGGTTTCAAATCTGAATAAGGCAGTGACTCCTAAAGGGAAGAAATCCAACCAGAAGACAACTAGAAAGAGCAAGCATTAAAGCTTCATGTGCTTTACCACTAGAGCTGAGAGAAATATTTCAGCAAATAGCAATTTTCAGTGAAAAACAAGACTTTCAATTGCATCAGTATTACCTATGAGTTCGTGTCAAATTCAGTCATCAGTTTCACATTAGAAAGAAGTGGAAAATGTCTTTCAGTGGTCGTAGGAACATGGATTCCAGATGTCAGATCCACTTACTAAAAGCAGCACTTGGGCTTCTCCTACTTGTTAAAATCAGAAATTCTCATCACCACCATTGCTTTTTATGCTGTTAATGAGTTTTTTCAGAGACAGGATAAGGATTAGTATGTGCAACTGATTGCCGCAATGTGAAAGGCTTAGAGACCTGTTAAGTGGCTGGTGCTAGTCAGCATTTCCAATGCCGGAAACCACATAGAGGAAGCAGCAGGTCTTGTTGCCAGCTGCCTGCTTCCTCAGACACTGCACACGCTGCCCACTGTGCTGCTGCTTCTTCAGTCACTTTCACCTGAGAGTATATTCAACAAAAACCATGTTTTTTAGCAGTATGACAAAGTTCAATTGCATTATGGTCTGTTCACATTGAAGGAGCTTGCAGGTTAACCCTGAACTTCAGCCTGATGATAGCTTTTTTTCATTTTTGTCATTGTTCTACTATCCTGTTAATTGTCATAAAATATTTACAACCTCAAAGTTAAGTGATCTGCATTAAAACAGTTTCAAAGTGCTGTAAATTTTAGTTATGCACATCAAGGGAGACACTGCAGAAAGACTATTTTGGCTTGATCCAGAAAACATGAAAACTCCCTAAAGTCACTTGTATCTTCCAAGTCTTCCTGAAGAAATCAGGAAAGAGATGGCTTTCCTATCAAAACACAAAATACTGAGTTTATAACAGACATTTTATCTCCTCATAACGGGAGAGACCAGATGTGGCCCTGTTTTAGTGCTTTGTCACTCCAGCCAGCACCATCAAACAGCAAGGCCATCCCACCCTACCCCACAGAAAATCTTTGCTTGCTTTCACTCGATCTCCACACTAAAAGCACAGGAAAGTCACTTCCCCACACACACTTAATGCAAGCCAAGAAGTACCTCAGGGTTTGAGGGCTGGTGAAAGATTAGATTTAACGATGCCATTTAAAACATCTCAGGGCAGATGTTTTTGGAATACCACCACTCCTGTACCAAGCAAGTGGCTGTTGCACATGAGCATGCGTTTCCAGGTGACTATCAAGTGCATCAGACAACTTAGCACATGCCTTGAGGGCCTTTCAGAATAGAATCTCTGGTTACTACTCCATTCACCTACAAACATGAGGGGTTGCATAACAGCAGCTCCATCTGCTGCTAAGAACCTGACTCATTGCTGACAGCAATTGCCAGAAATTGGTACCCTGAACTGGTATCTTTTCCCCTTACGTTACTTCAGAATGGAGGAAATGTGTTTTAACTAATAGTTTAAACAAGCATAATAGATGTTTGCAAAACTGCACTGAAAATCTTGTAAAAATTGTTCCAGTTGCAAGTATTATTAAAGCATCCCAGAAAAAAAAGCCTATTAGATGCAGTACCAGCAAACCTAAAGCAAACACCCCAAACAATCCAGTTCAACACATTACTCTGAGACGGTGTTTATGATTTAGTAGATTTTTTTTTTATTTTTTTGTTTTCAACTTATTCTCAAATCACTTCTATAGGGACAATATCAACACTATCAAGTCACATTTCTATGGGGACAATAAGGTGTAAGCTGTATAAGCTGGTAAATAAATTCTGGACACGCAGTTTGGAAAGATCTTATGTTGCAAACAGTGACAGCCAACAGGAACAATAGGGCACTTGGCAAAACAAGCTGGTGTGTGAAAAGCCTAGCACAGTAAAAGCATTCTTGCATTAAATCAGGATATTCGTATTTCAGAGAAACTGAACATGGCTGGATTCAAAGCCAGAGCTATAAGGAGAAGTGAATAAGTGAGATTAAGAATCAGCAGAGGAGCATCACCATGGCAGAAAAAAAAGAGAATCAGACAGAAAATTGGTAGACATGACGAAATTTGTGCAAGGCAGAAAACAGCTTGGCGGAAATTAGGTACTGCATGCTTGTTGAGTCAACTTGGCTTTTTGTCATAACTGCGCTGCTTTAAAAGAGACTTTAAAATAGATCCAAAATGATACTTATAAACATGAATTAGCCACTATACCGTCCAGCTGTGAACATAGAATCACGGAATCATCAAGTCCAACCTTAAGTCCTTCACCACTGTGCCTGTTAAACCACATCTCCAAGGGCCTTATCTACATGGCATGGGCCCCAGAAAACATGGACCTACAGAAATACTACAGCTTTATAGTCATGAGTCAACACTCAGCTAAGGAAATGCCTGTGCTGACTGAAGGCATTACCCAGCCCTCGGCTGGTGGTGACCCCGCACCTGCCTCATGCTACCTCTCCACGTGCCCAGGGGAGAGATGGCTCAGGAAGCCCTCACACAATTCAGGCCAAATGAGGTAAGTCAGCTCCCCTCCTGGGGTACTTCATCTTACCCCCGTGTCTTTGCCTGTGGTGGGTGATGTAAGGACGAGTCAGGAGATCCCTTCTCTCGGCAGCAGACCTGCGTGCCTGCGTGGGAGGTAGGATGATGAGCCACACAGCAAGGTCTTCAGGTGGCATGCCTAAAGCTGAGACAGGCCATTTGTAGCCTGCTGCAGACCTCTGAGCTTAAAGCAAAGGACACTTTCTAGAAGCTCAGCTTTGTCAGCACAGCTCATTACAGAAACATTAGCAGTTCTCCAGCAGCAGCCCATGGTGTTAATGCCAGAGGACTGAGCTCAGCTTGGGGCTGCAGAGGGAATTTTGATTTGCCTAGTGCCCTGCAGCATATTACACCACAGAAAATCAGCAGTAATAGAGCTCTGCTCTGCCTCTGCACGCCATCCCATCCAGCGTACGCCTCTGCTTTATATTAGGTGCCAGGGGCAGATACTGTTAAAGGCAGTTGAGCTTACTGTTTTTCTTCAAGAAATGTCTTGAGAAAGACATGGTATTATATCCCAGGTCTAGGCATTTTGTGTGTTTCTATTGTTAAATCTTTCATAGATATGATCTTATTATATTTTTATACATCAAAAACATTCCAAGTATTTTCTATTTTCTCCAAATCAGGGTCAGGGGGAAAATCCTAAACATGCATCCCTGCTTTGGGACCTAAAAAGAGCTTTTTACATTGTTTTTTACAAACTCTTTCCACCAAAACAGTCTTTGCTGCATGCTGGCACAAACTCTCCTCCCTTTTTGATTATTTGTTCTGCTTTTATGTAGCATATTTCGTTTCCCTTAACACCAGGTCAATTCACATGCTAAAAGATTCTTATCAGGCTTTTAAAAGGACCTTCATATAGATGCATAGAAAATATATTTCCCCAGACAATTCATTACTATGAACTGTGCACATTACATCACGAGAAGTGAAAAAAGGAAACCACTGACTTAAAGCAGAGAGAAAATGTCATTAAAAGAATAAAAATCTAGGTCATCCTAATCAGTGGTCAAACACTGTGTTTCAGAGAGAAACTAAATTCTATTCCTGACAACATCTTTTTCTATCTGGAAAATAACCAAGTCAGGCAAGCACAAATAGGAAATTATCCTCATATACCAATTAATCAATCAGACATTCATCAACACTAGTAACTAATTATTGGAAAGACCAAGTGAGAAAGTTAATCTATTTCAATCACATGTATTTCCTCAATACTTAGAGCATTAGGAATAATTAGAATTTTTTCCTGAAACTTCAACAGCCCCATACACACACAGTTTAATCAGAATAGGCATTAGCTAACAAAGCAGATACAAATAAGGCCCCAAACTCTCACAGGAAGAAGTCTGGAATCACAGTAAGACAGTGCACAGCAGACACTACGTACAACTCTTCAACAGAGCCATGCTGTTGCAGCTCCTGGATCCCTACATTAGATCAGTTACATTTCCTTTCAGTCTTCTTCGAGCTTGGAAATGATCCAGAGATCAAACAAAACTGCTTTTATGTTCTCTATGCCTGCCTTTTTTTTTCTCCTACTTCCTTTCTCTCCATTTTTAACCTTGCCCCGAAAAAAGACAAAGAAATTTGAAGAGTGACTAGAAAATGATGAGCTTTCAGAAACTGAAGATGAAGGTTTGTATTTCTCCATCTCCAGCTGAAAAGAGAATATTAAAGAAAACCACTCAAGTACCTTCTAAGAACAAGCTATTGGTTAAAGATTGATATCAAATAGTTACAGCTTCAGCTGGACTAGTCTTACTTTCAGATAGACCAGGAAGTGTTATTCTGTGTTTACCAAGGTAAACTTAATAAGTTTTCAGCATTGGCAAAATTTTCCTTCCATCATTTCATGTCTGCCATCTTCAATCTTTTAAAAAAATCGTTACTCTAGGCTGAAAGATCCCTGAATGGCTTTGGGATTAGTGGTGCAAGCTGTTGATGAATACATGGGAAAAACTAAAATACCACGGAAGAGTTCACTTTTGCTGTTCCTTCTCATTTCCAATATATTTTCCATTATTTAATTCTGTTTGTTTCAAAGCATGAGTGAGATGTTCAGAAGAATCTATGGAGGAATTGTCTTTTCCAGCTTCAGAGGTAGGCATGGTAGACAAGTCCCCCTTGATTGTGAATTGTAAGATTTTGGCCATATCTTATCTTCCTTGTGTAAGCTGTTTTATAACATATATCTCATCTGCAGCCAGAGTTTGCTCTGGAACAGGTCGTTCAGAGCTGATATAACTTAGAAATGGCCTAAGATAGTCACAAGAAGGAATGATCCCTCCTGGTCTCATACATCAATCTCCCACTCTGTTTTTTCTTTTTTTGTGTGTGTGTGTTGTTGTTTTGTTGTTGTTCCCTCGGATGACATAGCTTTAAAATTTATGACCATTGCTCGCTCTCTTTACTAGCTAGCTATACACTCATAGCTGCATTTTCTGATGCATAGCATCGCTTTTCAGAGTTAGAGCCTTTTCCCATTCTAGGCAGCTTGGTGCTTCCTCCATTTTCTCAAAGAACAGCTGAAAGATGCTCTCCTCGGTGTGAGGAGTTGGTCTGTGCTGCTGCCATTCTCTCTTTCATCAACTATCTCAAGGCAAATAATTCATATTGTCTTGTTTAAGCTGTCTCATAAGAAAGCTAATGTGTCAATGATAACTTTCTGAAGTCTCTATGCTGGAATACATTTCTACTTCCAAAAAAACAATATGGCCTGCTGTTACTGATATGAGCTGTCTGGAAACTAATTCACTATTTTTATGGCCTTTTTAAAAATCCTCCTCTATGCTAGCTTTAAAACTATCCACCTTTTTTTTTGGTAAAAATCAGGAATACTATTTCCAAAAGCCCTGTGTCCTGCCATAGCTCTTTAGAAGTTGCACAATGGAGCCAAAAATGCTGTCTTTTCACAAAATAATTATGTATTTTAGAACACAATGATATTTGAGAGACTCCCATACAAATGGAGGAATTTCACCATAAAGGCTAAGTAAAGAAAGCTCAATGATGAATTAACACATTTTGAATAGGGAAGTTGATTTGAGGAATATATTGTCGTTAACAAAAAGTCACATCCAAGCTTTATATTCTCATATAATAACATTCAGAAATAACAGTAGCCAAAATGATTTTGCACTGCAGTTATCGAAAAGTTTCACCTCACTTTTTAACTGTGTGTTGAACTATGTCTGTAACAATACTTCTTTCCTATACAGCTGTGGTGCATTTTGGAAATAAAAAAACTTGGTAATAATATTGACACAAAACACTTGCTTTAAATGCAGTAAAATCCCCATATTAACTAAAGGCAAAAAGCAGAAGGTAACAGCAAATGACTGGTATTTTTATCATGGTGAATATTCAGTAACAGGACCACAGATTTTGTAAAAGTCAAGAGGACACTTGACACTGCATATTTCCAATCATTATTCATAGACAATTTTTAGTACTCTTGATCTAATAGATACAGAAGCACTACAGTCTGCAGGCATTGAATATGGAGCAAGCAAATAAGGCCTGCAATCAACAGGCTGGCAATCCCACATTGAAGCATGAATAAAACTAATGAAAAGAACAGGAAAAAGGGATGCAAGAAAAGATAGGAACACGGAGTTTTAATAAATGTTGAAAGCCATCCAAATGACATTCAGAGTACTGAAGCACCGTGTCAAGAGTGTCATGGATGTGCTTAATCAACTTAGTTCAATTGAGTTACTTTATTTTACAGGAGAAAATTCACAGGTTATATAAAGTCTTTTTTTCATATGGAAACTATAAAAAAGAGATGTAGAAAAAGTCCCTCTATATGCTGCGCACATCTTTTAGGAATAACTGCATCTATGGGCTCACATTGTGGCAGCAAAGCTGGCCTTGCTACAGACTTCTTAAAGATACAACAAATGCCTACACTCTCTTCCCACCTTATCTAAGGAACTGTAATCAGACAGCCAAATAATTCTCATTCCACTAAATATAAGGCCATGATATCTCATATATTACCTGTTTCTAACCCTGCAAAGTTTATACCCTACATCATAAACCAGGAGGTTGCACGAGATGCTAGTCGGCTCGGGCAGGAGACCGAAGGCCCTGCTGCATGTTCCTTGACTGCATCATTCAAGCAATGTCCTATGTCATCCCCAGCAGAAGTGAATTACCAGGATTACCTGCTCAGCATTGCCAGGGCACTCCGCTGAATACATGTAACACTAGGAGTGTGTGAAGAGACCTCCGAAGAGTTATTACACCTCCCTTTTCCTGCTCACCCACAGCACACATTTGCCTAACTCCACAGGAAAGAGCCCCGAAGAGGAGAAGGCACAGAGCAAGACTTCTGAGCCTACCACAGCTACACAAAATGCATAGCTTGATACCGCTTCCTCAAGACAGTTATCAACAGCGCAAAACCAAAGCTGATCCCAGCTGGTGTGTAACATCACACAACCATTAACGCACTCCGAGGAAAAAGAAAGTAGCTCCATTTAAACAGCCTCTTAAAAGCAAGGCAGAGGCACAATGATGAAACTGAGAAAAGAAACAACAGCGGTTCTATTGCCAACACCCAACTTCTCCTGTGGAGGAGAAAGGGATTTGATGCTGCTCACTGAGCATTAGTTTAAAGTACAGATATACTGCTCTTGAAGCGTTTCAGCTTAGAAATGTCTAAAATTCATCTTCCCCTATTTGCATAGCCCCCAGGCTTGCCACTCGCGGTGGAGGTTTCCTGTTGGTTTCAGTAAAATTTTGGAGCCACAACAGCTGGCCCACAGAAATCCCCACTCTGGCCAGCAGCCAGTGGGGAGAGAGCCCGTGGCTGCAGCAGCAAACCACCATCAGAAACCACAGCCACATGCAAATGGCCAATTCAGCCATCACCTCCTCCAGAAAAAAAATGCTCTTCAGCTTACTCGGTTGAGAAAAATATGAGGGAGGGTAAAATTAAGGACAGGACACCACTTAAACCACCGATGATGAAGCATTCATTAAAATTCAGGGCTGCTTCCCCTCATTCGTACCATAAGACTAAGGAAAAGGCTCATGCCTGCCTAAGGAAAGTCACCAAATTCACAGATGACAGAAACCAAATGAGGACACTGGAAAACAAGTCATGATTTTTATTTAGCCTGTCTTTCCTTCAAAAGCGCTATAGTAAATATGTTCCTTAAATAAAAATTTAGTAAAAATACACGTCATAATTGCTATCACTTTGTACATTCAAGCTGTTTTAGTAGGACAGCTAAAAGCAAATATACACAAAATATTTGCAAGTGTAAAGATATTTAGTTACACCCTTATCCCTTCCTCCTTAATTATATTATTATTCTGTTTTGGACTGTGGGGTGGAAAGGGGGAGGAGAAAGAAAGAACTGTTTGATTTTAGTGCAGAGCTGGATTAGGTCACAACTTTTCTGTGTACTGGATGGTTTCTGGGTCAAATTTTGCAGTGTTTCATGTCTTTTACCAAATAATCTGGTGGCCTTTGAGAAGTGCATGGAACCTTGTACCATTCCTTAGCCTCTAGTTTTTATCATCACAAGATAGCTACTAGGCAGGGTTTCATCCAAGGGAGAATACTGAAATGATGAACTCCCTTCAAAAATACAAAACTCTAAAAATATGTAACTTTGACAAAGACTCGAGGATCAAAAATGTACACAGTATTAAAAAGTAAGAAAGAAAAAAAAATACAAACATTTGGGAATTAGGCACTGAACCTTACACTTTCTTATGAGGTAAGTTCTCTGCACTCCGTCAAAGCTGATCATCAAAGCCTCTCAGCTAAAGGGCAACACCTTTGCAATAAGGGAAAGCTTTTGCCTAAGCTTAGATGCTCCATACAACTTGTCAAGCCAAATCAAGCAGAAAACATTCACAGTCAAACTATATACAATGAATTTTAAGACCAAATTTCAAGGCAGCTACTGATATAAAAGCCTAAGGAAGGAGACCTACAGGTATTCATTACATGGACTCCTAGCTTAAGTACCTATAACTTTCCATTAGACAGAATTTTCAAAAAAAAATTTGCTGATCTTCAATCAAAATATGCCCACAAAATGACATTATGAGAATTTTTTAGGACATGGGTAAAATGATTACACTGCAGTCTATTGACAAGCTGCTTTAGTAGTATGCCTCTAGCATCATGCTGAGCAATTGCTGTTACTGAACATGTTCAGAAAAGAGATTTTTAATCAAGCTATTAATCCAGATGCCATCTTAACAGTTTTCTTGCAAGTCTTTATACATATTTATATGTATATGTATTATACATAACATATACTTTTATATATTATATTCTATATAATAAAATTCATGATTCTTTTTAAATTTTATTATATTCCCAACACAAGTGCTGAAGTAACAGCATGAACTCAGGTACTAGATGAAAAACAACATGAAATCCCAACAAATTTTAAAAGGTATAGTGTAACAAAGAGGCTCTTATTACTGCTACATGAAAAGGAGATTGTGTTATATTCCAAACACAAACACTAATCATACATAATACCGGGAAGTTATTCTGTAACCATGAAACACTTAATATTGTTCTACTTAAAAAAAGCTTATTTTCAGTAGAAAAGCCTATGTTCTCTTCAAGATAATAGCTTACTGAAACACACCAGTAAGTGAAAGGATGTTCACGACACTTAAAGGACTTCCTTACATTGCCTGCAAACAACCATAATTTATTTATCAATCAGTGGAGATGGTTTTCATACTTAGAATCAGAAACAGACTCATTTGTTATTCCCTTTATTTTTTGCATTTTTGAAATTAAGCCAAAACAAAGAAGATACTCGGAATTCAGACTATTAGTTTCATTTGCAATGCATGTCACCATCACACTAGCCGCTCAGGGGCTTTGTCAGGCAAAGCCCTGTTCTACAGATGCCCTCCTCTCGTGCTCTGTGGGAGGCATTTCCACCTACCCACTGCCAAAGGGAGGATGCTGCCCGCCACAGAGCTTTAGTATCACCAAGCATTTATAGTTTACAGGCAGCACTGCTGACACAGAACTGAGGAGAAAAAGCACAAATGGATAAGAGGAATAGAAAAAAAAAACTTAAAAAAAAAAAAGGGAAAAAAAAGCATTATTGATCATTTTTGTCCCTCTGGTTCCTAATGGATTCCACAAAGTGTCTTTCAAAGTCCATTGGCATAACACAATTTTTTGTAGCAAGCTCAGAACTGAACACAAAGAAGCAGCAGTGGCCCATACATTTTCACCTTTAAAACTGGAAGAGAAGAAAGAGATCTTTTTCTCTCCTCTTTCTTCCCTAAAAAAGTTGATAGTATCACTAACTAGATTAAACCTTAGCTTCAAACAAAAACATTTTATAAAGTTTGTTCACTTTTGTCATAAAATTCTACACAAACTAAAGCTAAACAGGGACTGTTTCAAGGCACTCTCTTTTAATTGGATTAGCTTCCACATCATTACAACCACAAAATGACAAAGTACCTTTCAACTGAGTCACATTTGCCCTTTTCTTTGCTCACTCCTTCATAAGACAAAAAAGTGACCAGATAGTCAAGAACAGCCCTTCATTGAGCAACAGATAAGTGACAGGCCAAACATGAGCACTTAAAGGGAAGGATTACACAGTCCATAAGCACACAGAGTAAAATAACTAGAAGTAGTTTGTTTCCACGTGACTGTACTATGCCTGCAATGCTTGTGAAAATATATGTATGTTTTATAGCTCTTAATTAAACCTTTGAGCCCTCAAAAGTATTTGCACTAAAAGAGAGGATCTGTTTTTCTCTGCTGTCTTTAATGTAACTGCTGGAAAGCAACCAGCATCTAACAGATTTTTTTTTCTGTGCTGCAAGCACAGGCCAAGACATTTCTCCATTAAAGACTGGATGAAACTGTGAAAACACATGAAGGATGCAGTCACCAGAACACAAGGAGGCAGCTGCCCCAGGTGACAGACACAGAAGAGTCCTAAGTACCACAAATTCAATGTGAGTTTTCTCCATAGCAGGAATATGCAAACTGCCTTAGTTTGAATAGTAACTTAGTTTGATTTTCCGGTTTTTAAACAGAGTTGCTCTGCATTTCCTTTGCATCTGGTGTTCTGCATTCTGGTCCTTAGAAGATTCTAAAGTAAAAACATTTTTTCTTCCAAACAAAAGAATAAGCATCAGTAATAAGTTTGCATCTTTCTTTTCCCCCAATACAGGCATCCCATGCTGATGTAGGGCCCTTGGCAGCACTAATTCCATGCACAGTTCAGGTCACTCACAAAACAGAGCAGGATGCAGCACTGACAGGGATATCCCACGAACACCCATGTAACATAGAGGTCATGGCTGGGAACCTCAAAGCCAAGAGGTGCAAGTTGTTCTCTTTGAAGAATTTACTTATTCACCAATTTATTTACTCAGATAGCTCCAAGAGTGTATCCCATTCTGCCCAATTGCTCAGCTAACGATAGCTTGCCTGGGACAGACACTCTCCCCAGACTCTCCTCAGTTATTATTTTCAAATCCAGTACCTGCCAGCATCTTAGCAACTCAAATATTTAATGAAATCCAAGTTGAGACTGTGGATAATAAGATAACTTTATTTCCTCTGGCAATTTATAGAGTGTTTTTTCTTTTTCTTCAAAGGAAAAGCATATACTTTCCCTACATGTGTCATCTGGTTAAGGTATCCCTGGCCCACCAACTTCTCAGTATGAACCGATAATAAGATTCATTGCTGTGAAGTACATAATGAAAGGAACACAATTTAAAATCATTCATCCAATTAAAACCTTTTTAATGAAATATCTGGAGATCAATAAATCTGTCTTCTGAAGATAAAATATTGAGCTGTGTTTGTATTTAAAAGTGACTGTCCAATTTTAGACAAGCACCACAATAGCTTTACCACAACTAATCAATTGAACAAAAATACCAGAAATAACTAATGGGAGAAGGGACTTAGAATTGGATTTTTGCAGTTTTCGTTCAACAGTCACATTAATTCTCCCCCCGAACTGGCTGATATGAAGGATAAGTAGAGAGTTAGCACCATAAACATGTGCTAAATTAAGAAAGGAAAAACAAAACAAAAACACAGCATAAAAACGTAATATTCTTCAAATATATTACCGTAACAAAGACATAATAATGAACAATTGTAGAAAAAGGTGTTTTAGTATTTATTAATAAAAACAGGAAGAAGCTACTTTCTACATATTAAAACAGAGTGCTCTTTTGAAGCCAGGACAGCATTAGAAAGAATCTAAGCACTTTTTATTACAGTAACGACTGAGTTATCCCTCTATCACCTTATAGGGAACAAGGCTTCTTGATGAAACAGTCTCAAGATGGCTCATGAAATATGATAAAGCATACAAAAATCACAAGAGCAGCTACCAATATAAATATTGGCACATTTCATGTTTCTTTTCAGAAAGCTCCTATATTTGATATACACAGCATATATAACATTTTCACAAATGAAAATAAAAAACAGATGAAATACAGAAGAGTCCAGAGAAGCTAAATTAAATATCAAACAGCTTCCTATACCTTTAAAGCCCATATATTACAGCCACTGCATGCCCACCAGTGGAATGCAGCACAGTTTTACTCCTGCAAATTTTCTGATTTTCTTCCTGTTTTAACTCAATTAATCTGCTGCCATCAACCCTAACTCCACAGACCTGAATTTCAAATTACCAGTAGAATTGCCCTAAGCTTCAGAGGTCTAATGAGGCTGTATTATGAAGGAAATGCCTCGTATCATAAGAAAATGCACCACAACAGAACATTACCTTGGAAAGAAAGAGCACAAACTCCTACCCCTTCCACGGGTTTGCATCTAACTGAAGAATAATTTCTGCAAAAGCTTATAAGGTCATACCAAACTGATGGTGTTTACGCAGGAATCACCACAGGGTTTTAATACACATCCTGTGAGGTACTTCTCTGGGCAAAGATCTTAATCTAAACTCAGTTACAGTTGCATCTTATCTTTAGTTTAAGCAGCTGTTAGTAAAACATATATTTTTACTTCATTATGTTCTATTTGCTATGTGTAAGTCAATTTCCTTTTAAAAAAAAATCAGAATCTTTCCTTGTTTTCATCAGTAGCCTCTCCTCCTTGCCTCAAAAATCTTCACATAAGTATGTGCCAAGGGAAGGGGGAAAGTGAATACACTTTTTTAATGAAAAGGTTTTTTTCTTAATATTAAAAACATATACATTCCTTTTTTAAAAGGAGATTTTTATTCATGTTTTCTTCCATGAACAATGACTTTTACAATAGTTTGTTTTTTTTATTAAAGTTTAATTAGAAAAAAAAACTCTTTACCTTTTTATATTACTAATGTGGGGGCAGTAGACATAGAAAATACTGCATGCAGAAAAATATATCTTATCAGAAAAGTGAACTTTGGACAACAGCTGAGCCTGTACACAACAGCGCTTCATGTATTAGAGAGAGATAATGTTCAATACGCACTGCTCAATGAAAATTGAACGAATTTGAATAGAGTGTCCCAGAAAATATGCAAATTAGCATCTGGTCATTTTACAGACAAATCAGGCTGGGTTACATAAACATATTCATCCAGTAGAGCAGCGGGTTGTTAACACTGTAGATTCACTGTGCTTGTAGCACAAAACTTAATTTCCAAATAGGTCAAAAGCGCGAATGCACAAGCTGCAAGCTGTTGGCGCAGGCTCGCAGCTGCTGCTAGGCCGTACGACAAGAGGACCAGAGACCAAAATGCCCTACACTGTTATGGTAGCAGAGGAAGCAAGAATTAGGATTGGTTAGAACTGGTTGAAAAATTGAAAATTTCCAAAGTTTCTAATACAATAAAAATAATAGCCTTCTGATTGAAATCAAATAAGCCTTTTTTCCTTCCCTCTTCTAGGAAAAAATGGCAAAAAATTAAGATAAAGGAGGGGAACAAAGCACACTGCAATGCATGCACATAATCCTCTCCCTCTATGGGATCTAATTTAATTTTAATATGTTAACTATTCTTTTTAATTCCATTCCTAACAACAAGTCCTGCTTTGTCCATTTTTGTAAGCAAGTCTCAGCACTAGCCAGTGCTGTCACCAGTGTTGTGGCAGCTCCGTAAAGGCTGAGGGCAGGACGGATGGCCATGTACAGAGTGGGTACAGATACCCAGGAAAAGGGATGAAGGACAGAAGACAGGTACAGATTTGTAGCAGTAAAAAAATCATCAAGACTGAGATTTGAAAAGGCTTTCAAAAGGGAGCTTCGCTATTTATCCACAAATTACTATCTCCTATACTGGAATGCTCACTGGGAGCTATTCGAGCCCTGCATTATAAATGATGTTACGCTAATTTACCATCAGCATGACGCCACACAGGCAAGATCACAGTACCTCAAAGTGTGAGTACACAGTTATCAGCAGACAAAATAATCTTATGCTGCAAGTACAGACATGAAAGCCAGGGACTTTTTCCTCTTGATTTCAATCTGTGCCACTTCCAGAACAATTGTGTGGCTTGGCTCACAACAGTACATTCAATCTGGTTGATCTAAGCATGCTACTGCAATATTAAATGCCAGTGGCATGATATAAGCAATTTCCTACCTGGTATCAGAACCTGTACCTTTCTCCGAGATAAGGGACAACAGAGACTCAATCCTAAAGACTAGCAACGTGGAACAGAAAACCTGGAGCTTGAGCAGGGCAGAGTAGCTTAGTCTGTATGGGGTCTAATAGCAGGTGGGCCAGCCCTGCAAGCTGGTCAGCCCAGAGCCTTTCCCCTCCTCAGTGAGGAGGAGCGGGTGCCCAGGAGCACATCACCCACCAGCAGCAGCCACGCGCCCGCCTGCCTGCTTCAACCCCAGCAGCCCCATCCAGGGGGAAGACGACGGACAGACTAGAAGATTCTCCACACCACTGCGCCTGACAGTAGGTAGAAGCAAGAATAAAATAAAAATAATAAAGAACAAATCCACTGTGATCCAGTCACTGCCCCTTGCCTACCCTTCACACCTTCAAAGAAAGTTCAGATAATCTTTTGCAAAATAGAAAGAGTAGTAGGTTTGCCTGTTTGTTTGGTTTTTTTTTTTTGACTTTCAAAAAAGTGCAACCAGTGCCAAACCTACTTCTCCATTTTGAGGAAAGAATCAAATGAAAAATGAGAACTGGGAAAACGCAAGGCAAACATGCAAATTACGTACTGACAAATTATACTAATCTAATAGCAAGGGCTGGGAAATCGATTATCACTTGTCAAAGTGATACTGGGTTCACGCTGAAGCTTGCAATGTTTTTCCCACAGAAGGAGCACTTGGACGAGAACCGCTTTTAATCCTTCTTAAGCTCAAAACAAGCTCACTGACTCCTGAAATCCCATAGTAACACCTAGGCAATAGCTTCTATTTGCCAGGTAGCCTGAGCACAAGCACACAAGGGTGTATGAAGTGTGCTAATATTCCCCTTCTGCGCCCAAAGGGAAAGGTCAAAGACTTCAGTTGTCAAAGAGCTACAAAAATCCCTACATAAACATCAGCCCAATTTGACTTCTGCTAATGTGCTGCATGCTAGCAAAGGTGTGTCATGCAAAAAAAATACACCCCTGCCCCAATATTATATTAGATTTTGACCTTTCCACATGCCAGCTTCCAACAGGGATAGGAAGACTCAAAATAGATTTCTGAAAGCTGCAAAACTGTGTATTACCATCCACCAAGTTAAATTACCAACAAAAGAAGAAAAGTTATAATAGTGAGAAACATTCTGGATGGTTTCCATAATTGTATATATCATGGGATGAATCTTGCTTTATGATACATGAGTAAGTGTTGTCATGGCAGCCTTGTCATGGTCTCAA
This sequence comes from Crypturellus soui, assembly GCA_032275445.1. Lineage (NCBI taxonomy): Eukaryota > Metazoa > Chordata > Aves > Tinamiformes > Tinamidae > Crypturellus > Crypturellus soui. Next base: position 10,031,333 of record JAUBNY010000700.1, read on the forward strand.
AGGGAAATAAATCCTCCTAACAAATTGTGACAAACCAGCCTAGTCAAAAACAAAATGACTTCAATGTTGCTCAAGGATTATTGATTTATTATTTGAAACTCAGCAGTGGCCATTGAACAATCACTACCATAAAACCACTGCCATCTCTTCTTTAGATGTGTTTTCAAATGCGGGACAGGAGATTGCTAAGGATTTTTTAAGTGTGATTTCCTTTTGCAATATGCAACTTCTGTGGAAAAAAAAAATCTCTCCACTCACAAGAAATGTAAGCCAAAATTAACCTGAATTTCCTATTTGTTGCCTCCAGAAAAACAGTAAGAAGTAGAAAGCACTAGGTAAAACTCATAGAAGTCACGTACAAACCAAACACAAGGACGTGTTTATTCATGGCTGATCCATGTAACTCACTACAGGGAAAACAAATCCATTTCGGGACTCCACACATGTTGGTGTGGGGCTATCCTGGATGGAAGTTTGGGAAACATGATGAAGTATAAGGCACTCTTAGCAAAGTTAAGACACAAAATCCTGGGCAAGGTGGACTTCTGCCACTATAAACACTTGTATGAGATTCAAACTTCTGAATTTCCTACTGAAGTTACACGTCAGTTTTCTAAATTGCCCATCTGGAATAAGTGAGGCTAATAATTTTTCCTGACAGTGACATGCCGCAATGAGGAATGGCCAGCTCAAGACAGAGGCCATGTAAAGATGCAGACTAATAATTAGAAATCCAAACTGTTACCGCAACAGCTAGGGAAATTCAGTTTATGGAATCAAGAATTCAAATAATAATTATTTTAGAATTCATAAGAATTCATAATTCCATACTCAGAATATGGAATTATATTATGAATATTCTATACTCCATATTCAGAATATGGAATTAAGATTAAACATTTGAGTTGTTCTTAATAACCTGTAAGAGGATGTTCCCAAATAAGAAACTTGTTGAATATTCATTCATTTTCTGTAATATAGAAAACTTTCACTTCCCCAGTCGCATTTTTATGTTACTCTGAAAATCATTCAGACAATACCATTCCTCTCAAAAGTTCACTACCCAAACTTAAATTTTTTTCTTATACAGAGCCTAACATTTTTATTTTAACTTATAAGTGAGGCTGAACAAAGTTTTTAAAAAGTTAAATTCATGTCAATCAAATTTAAAATTGAATTAGGCATCAGTGATTAAATATCAATATTACGCTTCAAAAAATTTTTTTTTCCAATTCCATTTATGAACTGTATACATAAATTCACTACATTCACTGATGTATCATCTGATAATACTCAAAATAATGCTTATAGTAGCTTCCTGTCACTAGGTTGGATGGTCTTCTGATTAAGGCATTTTCTCCCTTCAGACAGAGGCCCTCTGATACGTCCTCTTCCTATGTTATTCATAGCGACCATTTCCTCTTCCTCAGGTTCCAAGCTGGTCTGAAGTTGAGACCCAGCCTCAGTAACAAGTTCTTGACCTATTCTTGGCCCCGTTAGCAGGATACCTCCATCTGAAAGACTAAATTAGAGAATTTAAAATAAAATAAAATACAATAAAAAATAAAAATAAAAATAAATAAAAATAAATAAAAACTAAATAAATGAGGTTTTAGATTCCTATCAACTCAAAAAGGGTGATTTCTCATTGTTTCACTGAAAAACTCTCAGCTCTTCACAGACCATTCTGCTGCTGCCAAGCAGTCACTGCTCAAGGCTCCAATACAAACACTTCCCTACTCTGATGGTACAAGGGTTGAGAGCAGAGATGTCTCCCTTCTTCCTTGCCAAATCCAAGGGCATTGAGTAAAGTCCCAGAGCTAGAACAGATTGCCCATCCTGCAGCCTTTATCTTCTTTCTCATTAATCCAAAACCTCAAAGAGCCCTTCAAAAACTTGTCAGTACTTGTCCATATCTTCCATATCATATCATTCAATGCAGATAGAGATGATAAAGCAAAAAGCAGCACCTGAAAATAAACCGTTCTGGAGAGATCTGTCAGCTTTGTGCACAGTCACCTAGTCTTCCTGCTGGGTTTTTATTGATACCCAAGTCAGAAAATCAAATGTGCAAGGAAGAACACAAACTGCTGCTGCGCATACTGTTCAGGGACATAAGGACAGCAGAGGTAGCAATCACTCCAGTTGTACAACAAACTGAAAAATGATAAAAGCTACTGAAAGATCTCCCACAGTAGAATGTCATGGGAAAATGGACAGATGTCTAATAAGTAAGCAAGAGCAATGTGAAGGGAGGCAACATTAAGAAAACAGGAAAAGGCCTGTTGTGAGAAAGAAAAGTTGCAGATAGCAATTCTCAGCAAGTATTTTGCAGTTTTACATTCCTGACATGAATGAGCACTTTACCCCTCCACGCAGGAGCAAGGCAAGTCACGCTAGCAGAATTCTGCACAAGCCTCAACTCTCAGAAGAGGTAAAGTTATTCTGTATTTACTCATTGTTTTCCAAGAGTTTTACAAGTCATAATGCATTGAAATGCAATACTTTACCCCAGGACAGGCATTTAGAGTCTCGTGTGGCAGACTTAAGGTCTCACAGGGAGAATTCGAGGATACTGGCAACAATGATGTAGCAGTTAGTAGAAATTTGAGAAGTTATTACACAGCTTAAAAAAATCTGAAAGACTTCACTGCAGCAGAATACTCTAAGGAGGGAGAATGAAGGCACAGAAAAGAAAGTAGTTTAAAAAAGAAAAAGAAAAAAGGTAGACCTTGATAAAACAAAAATACATAAAAGAACAAGCAATGAGAAAGGATGAGTAGAAAGAATACTAAACCAACCAGTCTGCACAAAACAAGTTGAAGCATTAGTACTTTCCATTCAGTTGGCAATCCCTTGGTGACAAAAGTTAACTCTCCGCATCTTAAGACAGAATAGTCTTAGCCTAGATAATCAAACAATGTGACACCAAACATCCCCCTGTTTACGTTTTCTCTATCATGTTTTGGTAACTCAGTCTCTGGGGTAGTATTCCTGATTGCCACCAAAATGTTTTCATCTACAAAGGTTATTGAACTGTACCCTGAACATAACAGCAACAGTATCCATACTCCACTGAGTGCTGGGAAGCTTAATGAGTGTTTCTAATGAGCTTTCAAAGATCATCAAAACAAAGTAACTATCTCATTGGCATATAGGAAAAGTGAAATTGAAGTGAGGAATCAGTATTTGTAGGCGTGATTGTTCATACCTATTCGTTTCATCTGACAGTTCTCTCCATGTTCCTTTCAATTTTATAATGAAGCAATTTCAAACCAGACATTTAAGGTTACATCTGCAGCTCTATTCCAAAACTACCAATTTAGAGTTCCAAAGAGCTATGTCCATAATTTCTAAATTTGATTAAATGCAAGAAATACTTATAGATACAGTTTTTACTTTTACTGTTATACTATGGCAAATTGAATCATCTCCTAGAGACGCTCAAACTGATCAAAAGAATTAGACTCAATCACTTGGAACTATAGGAACTATAGGCCTAGCAACCCAGGCTGGCAATATTACGGCAAGAGTTCTTCTAGAGTTTCTTGACCTCTTAGTATCATGGCAAATCTGTACAAAAACATCCCAAAACATCTTCCCATTTCTTTTAACTTTTCTAGGATCTTTACTTATCTACTCTCAGTTCCCTTATTACTATCTTTTCCTTCCCACATTTTCTCCTCACTCTGTTGCAAACTTCCATGGAAAACTCTGTACAAAAGTCATGACATTCTTCCAAACTGGATGTGCAGTTATACCTCAGTTTTATTCTGTACAACACACCTAGAAACCTCAGCTCAGTGAATTTCATTACAAACTCTTCTTCCAGACAATTCATTTACTAATTAATTCCTTAACTAGTTTATTAACTAATTAACCCTTTTCTGCTGTGCTTGGGGCTAAGTCTCTTTCCTGCCTCGTCACCAGGTTTTACGGCCACTTCTGGCTTCTCTTCTGCACTTCATCTAATTGCCTTCAGATTCCCTTTTTTCTCAACTTCTGCCTGTTCTTAGCTTTCCAGGCAATCTGTTGGTTGAGCACTGGGCCAAAGCTGTGCCCATCTTTCCTAGAGGAACGCTTTGTGCAGAAGACATCTCACTCCAAGCCCTTGCAGGTCTCAGTACAGAGTAGGTGAAGCTGTTAGCAACACATCATACAACTGCTTCACAATCTAAACATAAAGAAAAAAAAAGTTGTATGTCCTTATCACTGAAAGTGCCAGGAGGAGATATTCGGCCGTAGGCCATAGAGGTAGGAGCATTTCTCCAAGTACTGAACAGTTAAATATGTTCCAATTAGATATTTCATCGAAGGAAAACTGCTGTGAGGAAATGCATTCATTTCAGGGGAAGTTTACCTCAAAAGGGCACTTATAGAGATAGAAAATGTTTTGATATAGTTGAAGAATTGGTTTGACCTTTTTCAAAATGGAACATTTCCATCTACCATTTCAATAGACCTCTTGTTTTAGTTTTATAGAATACAGAATTACCATCAAAACAGAAACAAAACATTTCACATCAGCTGAAATGAGTTTCCAAAGTTTGCTTCACTGTGGACACTGAAATGTATTGTTTTCATTAGATTCTGAAACAGATAAGGTTTCTCCTAAGTGTGAGTTTAAAAATACAAACCAAGAATCCACTGTTCACAAGTGCTTATTGTGCCAAGACACACTGTTGGGGGAAGCTGCAAATATTATGCCCATACTAGCACATATCCTCCACACACACATTAAGAACTGCCCCTTGCTCTCTACAAAAGGAGAAAGAAATGCTGCATTAACAAGGAAAGGCACAAGTGAAAATATCACTGTCCACGTCATCCATTCCCAAGGCATTCCCACACTGAAGAAGGTGATGAAATTGGCTCCTAGAACACCTAAAACAACCAAGGTTGACATTAGCTGATGAAGCAAGATGCCCTGCAGTTTGTTTATGCATTTACAGGCTTCTTGTTTTACAGTCTCTCAGATTTCATTCTTGTGGCTCACTTCTGTTAATGTTTCTGGAGAACTCGGGTGGACTGCTTGGGTTTAAGGCCTTGAGCAGAAATAAATAAATGGAAGCATGTGGATAGTGTCCATAAAAAGTGATGATTTCATGTAACCATTTTCATGAGCTTCTACCTATTTCTTCTAAAACTGAATTTTTCCAGAAGCATTCCTAGGGCTTAGGCTGATAAGGTACGGGTATCTACTCCGAATAAGGAAACTTAAAGATTCTCAACAGTTCTGACCTAAGCTAAAATCTAAAAAACAGTTTTACTGTATTTTGCTAAGAGGGAAAAGAGGCAGGCTCAGAGGAATGGAAAATTCCCAAAGGGAGAACAAAGTATCCAACTATCAAAAGCAGCTTTTAAAGGCTTAAGTACTAAATAAATAAATAAATAAATAAAAAGATAGCACACATTCAGGAGAACAGAGACTCATTATTCTTAAAGAGCAGGAACTTTGTCCACCAGATAAGGTACCAGCAAGCCAGCACACAGGAAGGAGCAGTTAGAACAACCCTTAGGAGAGCTAAGGGTTCTGCTAAACAGCAGAGCTAAATCCCCAGGAAGGCTCCATCACACAAAGGAGAGTGAGGGCACAGATGGCAGAGAAGTGACTCACTCTGGTGCACAGATCCATGTAAACCAGTGTTACAGAGGAGTAATCCAAATACGTTTGGCAGTAAATGTGTTCTTTGCAGTGGCCTAAAGTGGAGCCATCTAAACAGACCACTGCCTGTAGCTATGCACTTCTCTTGCTCTCTGAAGAGCACTTGTATTATAAATGCATCAGCATAAATTATACACCATTTCCTTCCTATAATTTGTCCTTGAAAGGATAAGCTTTAACACAGAATACCCGCTAAGAGTAGGGCAAAGCAAAGGAAAGGATGTGCTCTGATTACGAGATAGCTTGGAAGGTGTCCACTGTTTAACATCCAAGCAGATCATAATATCCTTACAGCATATTCCTTATGGTTCATGTAAACATCTCTGCACTGGTTACGACTCACCTTCTGAATGCCTTCCACAATGACAGCAGTCAGACAATGACTTTTTAAGAAAGCCTCTAGAAGAGCTCTGTTCATATCCATACTTTGAGGAAGTGCACATAGCTCTAAGTTCACTAATCCTGCCTTTGCCCTGGCAGGGGCTGAGCCAGCTGCTTTTCGTTGCAGGTAGCTGCACTTGCTTGCAGGACTGTGCTGGTAGAGTCCACCCAAGATAGGCCACACAAGCACCCACTGAGGCAGGACTCACTGCAGTTTTCCCTCCAGGTAAAAAACAGCAATATCCCTAAAACCAGCCCATAGAAGAAAGGACTGAAGATCATAAGGATACTGAGAACTGAAGTGTGGGAGTACAGCATCGGAAGTGTTGCATTCCTGGAGCTTCGCAGTGAAGGGGAGGAGGAAGTGAACGGCTGATTTGCTTTAGGATATGTGTTTTGTATCATTTGACAGGCTTTCTGCTCCTGACTACCTAGTAGATGCTGTGGATGGGAGAATGTCATGACCATTTTAATGAATCTAATGATCTTCCAGGAGATGTATTGCTGTGTTCCAAGAAAGGGGATGCAATTGTGCTGGAGCAGTGACTCACAGGGCAAGAATCAGTTTCTGCAGAAGGATTGAAAGACACACATACAGCCAAAGTGTACCCCAGAGACTGTTTTACCACAACTCAAAAGTTTCAAGAACTGACCATAACAAAAACAAATCATAATTTTGACTTGACAGGAGCAGCAGAAAGCAGACCTCTCCTCGACCACTTCAGAAGGCCAATTTGGTACCTGCAGCACTTCAAAGCCAATACCCTTCCCAAAACACCACCACACTGAAACAGGAGCTTTTCCTATTGCAGCCTCACACATTCTTATGTAAAGGGCTCATGATATGTCACATAAATCTGTCTGCGTTCAAACAGAAACCCCTTTTTTACCCCACCAACATTGGATGGGGTTACATTGACAAGGCGGTTCTCAGTTATATTTATAAACGTAACCATTTAATATAAGCTTCCAGAATGATCTGTCTAAAGCAAAAATGGAGCTTATAAAGTTCTTAAATGGACAATTGGACAGACCACTATTGAAAATACTGTTTTTGTGCCTCTGTGCACATATATATTGTCAGCAATCCGCCCCCCACACATATACACCCCTTCAAATGAGGCAACCTGTTTCCCATTACAAATCTTATTGCAACAAAGCAACTCTTAAGCCATTTCCTTTTATGTACAACTTCTAAATAAAGCAGCCTTCTATCCCTGCATCTCCCTTTATTCTTATCAGATGCCTGCAAATACCATGTACAATTTGCACGGGGCTTGCCAGACAGAAATGTACAAAAACTCTTTCCATAACCATGTTGTACTTTAGGTAATAGGGCTCAAAACTACACCTTCAAGTTAATAAAATTGAATCAACATGTTTGTAATGTCAAACTGGAAGCATCTGCATCTTCCTAGCCCATTTTACAGTGAAGGACACTGCTGCCAATTATAATAGGCAAGACAGAAAAGCCGCGACTGTTGAAGGGTTGAAACCTTCAGTGTTCCACATTTCTGCTCTGTACCTAAAGAGAGTATTTGATCCTATTTCTTTATCATTTAGATTTACATTCCTATATGCATCAAGTTTGTATCACCAATCTATTGGTGTAGTGGTATCTACCACTACATCTATTCTGAAAGCCAATCTTGGCTCCACATTAGCATGCCGGTACTACCACTGCACCGTGTGCTTCCACAAGAGCACGGGGAACCTCTAAGCCCTACTAGCACCTACATGCCTAAATATACTTATCCAGGAATAAAACATGTATTTGCACATGTTGAGGAAGAGAGATACCTCAGCACCACCTCGGGCACTGTGGGGTGCTTGCTCCTTTTCCCTGCTGGCCTCCGGGACCAACAACAAAGACACAAAAGGACCAAGATACTGTTTTGCTAGGCAACTTTGAGCAATCCAGAGTACATAAACATTGGTAATTGTGTTCCATTTATCAGAATCGTTTTGAAAACTCTGGCAAATTATTTAACCATGCATCTTCTCAACCTGGCATGTGTTAACATTCCTACAGCATAGAATTCTTACTCATAAGATTAGATGCTTATAAATCACAAAGAAACGCTACATAAAACACACCTTATAGGTGAAGAACAGTCATTTATATTTATTATATAGTCAACACAAGTATCTTCCATCCTGAAAGATCTCTTTTTTTCTTCCTTGTGGAAAGAAAATTACTTTTTTTAATGTTTTTTTCCCCTTAGTAATATTCTGTGTTGGATGGAAGAAATATTCTATCTATTTGTGGGACTGGGCATACTTGGATATAAAGAGTTTGAGAATATTCCCTTAAAAATAACATAATTTCAAGTTACTGAGAGGTAAAATATAACAGTAAAAGCAGTTTTATCAGCCAAGTCAGAAGTTATTTTCTTATTGATATTCAAAATACACTTGTAAAACCTGACTAATGAAACTGAAGGATTCCATCAAAAGTAAATGAATATTTTTCAGATCTTTCTCTTTATATTGCCAAGATGACTTCTCTTTATCTTATTCATATATATTATACTGAAAGGTCTCTAAGCAATACAGGCTAAGCCACATATGCTTGAAGATGCCTTATGAATAATTTTCAGGGTTTCAGTGCGAAAGGTGCACAAGGAAAACCTTGAATCATCAGGAGGAGAAACAAGATAAATACCCTCAATTTAACTGCATCTTTCTATATCCAGCTTCTTGAATATCTTTTCCAGCATATATAGTCATTATGTCTATTATAGTAAAAAAAAATCATTTAAAATTCAGTCAGACACCCAACTGTATAAATAGGCATTTAATAGGGTTTTCAGAAGGAAAAAAGAGCATAGTTCCATATACTTGAAGATATCTTGAGATTAAAATCTATCTAAAACATGGTGTTTTGTGGGTAGGGGAGGGTTCTCAGGTCTAGGCACTTAAAGTCATACACTAGTACTTTGCTGAAGCCAAGTTTAGAAACAATCTCAAGCTGAGCTGAAAATAAATCAATGTGAAACACTACTCAGGGAAAAGTGTTTGTGCTCGATAGTTTTATATACTGAGCACTCTTGCTTAACCCTAGATGGCACTATCTTGGCAGGCATCTCTACTCATAATAAAATTTCCCGGGTAGAGTGTAGCCAAAGTCAGAAATGCAAAACTGGAGAACACAAACTGTACAAAGCAACTCACACGTTCGTCTCACTCAGAGCTCTTCTTACTCATTTTTCACCGGCTCAATCCACAGGACCAGAAAAACCCAGTGCAACAACATCCCTTCTTTTAAAGTGTTGATGCTAACAACTCAATTGCCTGTATTAGCTTATGAGTCATCGTTCATTCCTAGCTGGCAATTAGTTTGAGACTATTTTTATTTTTGCTCTCTGCTTCCTCCAATTTTCTTCTACTGATCTGGTCAAAAAAGGAAAAAAACACAAGTAAATAAATAAAAAGGTTGTTTTTCATCATGGATATGACTAAACAAGTTATTATCTCTAAGCTTCATAATACCATACCTCTAGGCATTCTATTTAAAGATCGAATTGCATTTGCAGTATCCTGCCTGCATTCTGGAACATAATTCTCAATTTCTTGCATGATCCCTGCTTACTCTTTGGCAGTTTTCCCCCCCTCACTAAATTCAGCTTACAGAATAAGCATCCCTAGATTTCTTTATGCTATATATTTCATGTTCAGAAGTACTTGCAACGTGTTTAATTCATTTGTAGTGGATATAACGTACTACCTGCTTGATGCTGCCACAAGATTTACTTAGAGTAGGAGCAACACACCTCTGCGCGTCTCTGAAGCACTACTCTCACCTTTGCTATTTATCATGATTAAATGCATACAGTGTCTAGAGAGAGCACCAAAAGCACACATACACATACCTGCACCATATTTACAACATACCTGTAACAGGTAGTACTGCTGTGTACTCACAGTAAACCCATTCTCTCTTCAGAGATAGACTACAGCTTTCATTTCCAGACCTACTATCTTTTCAGTTGCATTTTACTGACTGCTCCTTCAGCAAGCCACAACAAAACTCTAAAGCTACTTTCAAAAAACATAGCAGTTGATTTCTTTTTAAAAACAGAAATATTCACCAGCCAACTCCCTGTTTGTCCTTATTTTCACAAGGCCAATTCTGAGCAGGCTCATCCATTCAATACTAAAACAAGCCTTACAGAAGTCTGAAAACCACATGCAGTTCTCAGCCAACAGAATAAGAATCATCTCTTTCTAGTTACACTTTCATCATGAGCTGACAATTACTTTACCCCTGCAATACAGGATTCCTAGGTGCTGCCTAGCATGTGCCCATCATTAAAAAGCTATTTTTCACTTTGAGGAGCTGACCTCACCCAAGAAAACATTTATTTCCTTTTCCATCTTATAACATTAGCCTTCACCTACGTGTAATACATCAAATGCTTTATCTAGCTTTTACCCAACTTTTCAGCCTGCAGCATGACAGATAGCTTCAAGGTTGGATTTCCAGCATTATGCATAGAGGCATGTTGTGTCAGAGAGGGAGCTGGGGTTATAGCAACATCAAAACATAAAGCTAAATATTTAAGATATTCCTTGCTAAGAAGAAGAATTTACAGATAATTTTTTGGAGTACTTTTTCTCCTCAGTGCATCTAAAGTAAAAGGCAGTAGCAGAAAGAAATAATTAGTCCTGAGAGCACTTGAGTGACTTTCAGAAACTTCTTCATATCAAGTGGAGAATTCACGCACAGATGAAGAAGCACGTAAAGCTCCCAGAGTACCAGAGTCCTTGGCAAAGCCCTTTGTTTTGGCAGATTATCCCGCTCAACACCATTCAATGCATTCATTAGGACCTACTCGACCTTGAGCCCTCCATCTGCCAGACAGCAAAATCTACCGTTTCACAGTTTTGATGACAAACTCTCAAGAGGGGTACCTGTCATCCTCACCGAGACCCGGGTTTAACTCACTGAGTGTTATGTTTTCTCTCAGCTAGAACCACTTCTGCTGCACTGATTGGCACCAGCTGACCTCACTAACAAGGATGTCCTTCGTAAACAAGTTTCCCCCAAGCTCTTCTATTTTTCAGAAATATCTCAGTGACAGGAACAAGGCAAACATGGACTTTCCATCCATAATCTCTCAGTCCCTCACATCTTTTCTACCCAAATCATCATCTCTCAGTCCCTCACATCTTTTCTACCCAAATCATCATCCTCAGACTCTAGGTCTAGGTCTAAATTGGACCACTGAGAAAAGGGGAAGATTCTATACCTGACCTGCTTTGAGCAGGTAAAAGTGAAAAAGGAATAGAATAACACAAACGTGATCAGCATGGTTACCTATAGCCAAAATCTTTCAAGTACTTCAATCTACATTTGCACAATGAAATATAAAGAAGTAATCCCTAAGGACACCTGGCATATAAATTTAAAGTGAATTTCTCACCCCATGGCATTTACTGCCCCAAGGAAAATGCTCCAATAATCCCCAGATCTGCTAGATCCTACTTTCATTTCTACAGGTCATTTTGCTGCTAAATAAATACCAGCTGAGATAGCTTCCCACTTCAGAAAGACTTGCAGCAGGTTCCGAGGTTTAACTTCTTTGCACTGGAGCACAGCACTTCACTGTTCTTTGTAAAGGGTCATAGTCCATAGAACATAGCAAGACCCGAATCAAAACAGGCTGAAGACTATCTCTGGCATAAGCCAAATAAAGATGCTTTGCTGAGTTTTTGATGGAGAAAGTTGGAACAGATGAAAGGAGGAGAAAAAAGCTAGTGATTTCAATAACAACTACAGGAGCAAGAACTCCTGCTTTAAAGTTTTTCATTGTTTTATTTCATTCCTTTCAAAAAATATCTTATTGTTAGATGAGGACAAAGTTTGATTTGTTCTATTATTCTAACCATTGCAGACTTGTTTAAAAAAGCCAATAAGACCAAAAAGAAAACAAATACCATTGATGTTGAAAAGTGATTTAAAAATGGTCAAGCTTTTCCCGAGATGTAATACTTTCTCGAACAACGAGGCACCTCATGTCTTCAGCCAAACTGGAGTACTGGTAGCTCCAGCTGTTTTACTGACAAGGGAGATGTCAGCCACCTAAGCCTAAAAGGAACTCTACACAATTCCTGTGATGGCTACATGACAATTACTACACTTGGTGGCCTGCTCACTTTGGCAAAGAAAGGGGCCTGGTGTAAAAGAAAAAAAAATCTTGCAAAATTTTCTGGCAAAATGTGGCCGATGCACAAAAAGTGTCAAGTATTTACGCGTTAACTCATTGCCTGGGGAAAATGCTATCTGCTCATCTTAGGTGTCCCTGGAGATTATTTGCTTCTAGCAATTAGTTTGTGTGACAAGGACCTCTGGAAAGATCATAGTGCTCTGCAGAGTCACTCATTCATTTTCCTATTTTACTCTATTGCAATTTCTAGACTACCTACATTTTTTAATGCAATCATGTAAAGCATATTTTAATATCTGTACAATTGCTACTAGTTTAGAGGCCTGTCACGCACATTCCTGCTTTGAAATTCCCTTTGCTTTGAATAGTCAAATTTGTCTAGCCAAGGGGAGCACAGAGAGAAGTGTGAAACTCCAAGTGCCAGCAGCTGCGCAGGGCCCAAACATTCAATACAGGAAGAACAATGCAAGTAAAGAACAAACTAGGCAGTACTCGCACTCCACCATAGGTAAATACCCAAGTATTTATCGTTACATTCTTCTCAATACAGCATTGTGTGTTTTTACTTTAGAAATACATACTAAAATCTGCAGAGGTTTTAACTTTCATCAGCAAATAGTGCGTCCGCTCGTTTGGCAGGTACATTCCTTAATGAAAGTAACCTTTGGTCTACAAACTGTTTGGGGATAAACTCGGATACACCGTCTTTCTTTCACCTGTTTGTCTTCGTCTTTCCTGGCCTGGGTCAGGGTTTCCCTGTTATTTGTTGTAAAACACCCTGTTTATTTTATGAACATAAGGCTGTTCTGAAAACCATGTTTGCAATACCTGGGTGCAGCCTGTGGCACTTAAGATTTTTTCAGACATTTTTAAAATGATTGTCTAGCTAGCCTGCATCCATGTTCTGAGAACTTTTTGTCCCTCTTTCATTACATAGAGCCAAGAGAGTTTTTCCTTAGAAAAAAAATATGTGGAAAAAAATACTTTTTCTCCAAAGGAATGATATCCCAGGCAAACAGTGAAAGGTAGTTTCATACATTGCTTGACTAAAAGAGGAGCTCATTTAACTGGACTCTCTGTATTGTTACATTTCACTCTGCTCAGGCAGATACTGAGAACACAAAATGAGATAAACTCAGTTTTTTCTTTTTTAGCGATATTCTAACAAAAACAATTCAAGTACATAAATAATGGGATTGAATATAACATTTGTATAACTTGCATAACATAGCCATTTACATAACATTTGCACAACTGCCTTACAAAACTGCTATGAGAAATTAAAGTTAAACATGAATTTATACCTTTAGCTTTTTCTGAGACGTTGTGCAAAGCTTTTAAAAAAATATTTTAATTCATTAAGTAAAAGAATCGCATTTTCATTTAGGCTTGCATAGCAAACATTAAGACCAGCATTTAAACTTGAAATAATGACAGTTTAAAAATATATTATGCTCTCTTAAATGCCTGTATCTTAAAGGAGGAAAATTCCTCTCTGTACAGAGTCTGCCTAGTACACGAGAAGACATTTTCCAAGACATTGAATAAAAGCCAGATGAGCGTGAAGCAGAGGGGAATGCTAAACCCGATTTGGAAAGAGCCCTTTAGAAATGCAGGATCCAGATGGACAGCTACATCTGAGGCAGCCCTGCTGGGCGTCCGCAGATATATCCCTTGCTGTGCGATACGCACCACGCCGGGGCTGGCATAGGGGCAGCCGTGTAAAACGGCTCCCAGCTACAGAGGGGAGCAAAGCAATAAGCACTGCCACAGCTGCCATCACTTCCTCACCGAGAATCTGCCCGTGGTAGGGCCCAGCCCCATCTCACCAGAGGGCCTTGTCCAGCCACCAAGCTGGACTCCTCTTCAGGCAAGAACCTATTTTTGGTTGCTGTCAAATTTTGGGTGTTAGAAGGTAAATTCCCTTTAGGAGACGCTTCCTGCAATCTGAATTTTTGGAAGACAGGTTAGCCACAGGGTTCATTGAGCTGGGAGAATGTGATCACAATTGTTTTCTATTATCCCTATGAAAATTCCAAAATGAGAAACATCTGGAGGGAGAAAAACGCACACACACCCACGAGAGCAATTGGCACATCCTGAAGGAGCCAGGCTCTCAGAGCATTTGGATGTGCCGAGAAGGGCCACATCCCAGCACTACTACAGGATTTATCTTGATTTTGCCACCAAGTCTAGTACTAAGGCATAACCAAATATGGCAATAAACTGCGGAGTGAAAGCAACCAAGTAGGAGAAATCAAGACAGAAGCTCACTGAATGAAGAGGAGAGGCAAGTAGGGTAGCTATCAGCATGGTCATTCACTAGGCAAAGGTGGGGTGGCAGAGGCTGCCGAAGGCAAGGACCAGACTGGAGCACAAGAAGATGAAATGCTGGACACAGATACAACTAAACCCACTTAAGAAACCTAAACTGAGTCTGGACTTGCACAAAGCCCAACAAGAACTTCCCTGGGGGCAGTAAACGCAGCCCACGTCTCCTCCTGGGACCAGGGGGGCACAGGGGCAACTGACAGCAGCAGACATAGGGTTTTACTGCCAGAAAAAGCTTTCTGTGACCTGTGTTTTGACTTCCAAGATCTGTATCAAAATCAAGCTGAAAAATCATCACAATGTAATTCTCTTTTACAGTTATGTTTTCTTTAGCTTGACTACTATAGAAAGCCATGCAATTAAATGGTTTCCTTTGTATTTAGAGCTTTTGAATGATCAAGTGTAAAATGTAATGCAGGAATGCATTAGTATTAAAGATGATTTTAGTACCATTTGACTTTTAAATGCCCTATTTGTTCTTTGATGATTTAAATGATCTTATATAAGATATTTCACCAAATCTTGGATATAATATAATATGGAATGCCAAAGTTACACTTGACACTTGATCACTCACAAATCTGAGTGATAAGAAAATGAACAGAAATGAATGATGAGAAATGAATAGAAGTCTGGGAGAGAGAGAAAAATAAAAAAAATGAAAAAAGGAATAATAATGAAAGCAATGTAGTCTGATAAATTGTCATTTTATCAAAATGATCCCTTGCCTCTCAATTCAACTATGCTTTAATTCAGTCATTAGTGAATATCAGACCATTAAAGTAAGGCACACTTAAAACATTCAGTGTGTCAGCTAGGCATTATGCACAAAGCATCACCCATAATTTTCAGACATTCAATAGTAGCTTCAAGGCAAGAATGATTATTTTGTCTGGTGATAATTTTTTTTAATCAGCCAAAAGTATTTCTCTGTTCACATTTGTCTAATATTGCTTGAGGGGTTAATCCATGAAAAATGTGTTTCTTTAGGTTTCCTAAGGAGTCGATCTGGATTTTGAAATTTTGATTTTATAGGCTTTTTAACTAGTTACCTAAAGCACTATGTTAAGATTTTTTTCCCTAGAAAAATATTCAAATTAATATACACATGTAGCATTGGATGAACTGAATTAAATGGGCATACTATGTGATAAAGGATATCAATAGAAAAACCTAAGGAAATAAAAGATGCTTAAGAAATTCACTCATTAAACTGCTCATGGATCATCACAAAGATGAGCAGCAAAAACTAAGCAGTCTTTAAAATAAAAGAAGACAAACTAAAATATAACATTTAGTTAGACCTGGTCAGATTCAGGTACTACAATAGTGCTTTATTTTAAGCTAAAGGATTTCATTGGATTTACATGTTTAACTTCTGGTATATTTTGAATTATCTTGTTGAGTCAAGGTTGTAACTTCTACTTCACCTTATTTTGATATGTTGTAAAAAGAAGCACCTCCAATAAGGACAGATACATCTTCCCATGAAAATACATCCATGTAATTTTTGTAACTCACAATTTCCTCAAGTCTTTTTGCACAAGAAACCCCCAGAGCTGCCCCGGAGAGGAAGATCTCCCATTGGAACGGTGAGCACTGTTCCTGATGCAGTGTTGCCAGCAGCTGCCAGCACTCTGGGACCATTTCACGGATGGACTGCCAGAACGCACCATTCCAATATCATGTCAGACACTACTGAGGATGGATATTGAGGGAACCACACGAAAAAAAAAGAATTGTTTTATGGCTACAGCACCCAGAGCAGCCTTGCATGGGTCTGGACACGAGGCCAGACTGCCCTTGCCCTGGTTTACAAAGGATTCCCACGCAGCAGCCTCGCACACAGCCCAGCTCGGAAAACAAAACAAAAACAAGCAACAGAGGCCACCCACAAACCTGCAAACACAGACTTTGTTTACTGTCATAAAAATAGTTACCATTTTTTGTGGCCAACTTAATGAGCTTCACTGTTCAAGAATCTCTCCAAAGAGCAGATTTTTAGGAAGAATAAATGCAGAAGAAAATAAGTACATTTTTTTTCCAGAACAGATTATCTTAACATTAATAAAACACACGTGGGGAAGTAGAAAACAGCTCTGAAAATGACAACAGCAATGAGTACATGAAAATTTCTGAGAATGAAAAACTTCAGATGAAAAGAGATATTTTTGAAGTAACACTCCATATAGTTTAGAAAGATTAAGAATATCTAAAACCAGGGCTTATATTAAGAGCAATGGAATCTTTGCCAGTACTGGAAAATGTTTAGTGATTTTATCACTCATTAGTAACAGACTGGGAAGGTGATGTTTTGCTTTTAAAGTGTAATAAGACTTACTAAAGGACAGAATGAGAGTCAGTAGCTGAAACCACAAGAAATTATTCCTTTAAAAATAAGCTTTTCTTTCCCCCCATCACCTCTTAAAACAGCATGTAAGTGCATTACTTCACAATGCAGCTAGTGCAAGAACTCCAGGAAGAAAAAAAAAAAGTCTTTGAGCGATAAAGTTTTTCCTTTAAATCTCTTAATTCAATACACTGCTAAAGTAGGGAAGATACTTCCTATCCATTAATAGCTTCTGAAAGACTTATTTCATACATCTTTTCACCCTCTTTCCCACACTACCTACTACATCAACAGATTTTGCCTACTATTAACTGCCTAAAACCATCAGTTGCCCCCTTTCGCTCCCACCTCCCTTCTTGCCATCACAGTTTTTGCTATTACATATTAACCTAGGAGCAATGAAAGGCCCAATGGCCAATTACCTCCAATTTGGCTATTTTCTAGCACTATCTCTTATGTGAATTTTAAATGCCATCATCCACTGTTCCTCCTGCATGATGAATTGACAGAGAAATGTCTATTAGTCTATATTGTACTTTAGCGGGGAATTTCAATATTGCAACTCCCTTCCCATGGCTTATCCCATCCATCACTATTCGCATAACCAGGCATATGACAAGGCCATCTGAATGTTTCCATGCAGGATCTCAGTGTTTTTTTCTGAGAGAAGACTTCAGGAAATGCTGCAATGACTGGCCTTTATGCACTCAGACTGTGTTTTGTCATCAGCAGTATATGTCTTCATCCAAAACAAACCTGAACAGGTTATCCAGAGCAATAGGTCTTTTTTTTCAGAGTAATTTATATTTGAATTAAAATAAAAAAGAGGATAAAAGGAGGGTTAACCTCCTCATTTGAAGTAACTGCACTTCATATCATCTTGCCGGTGTTCTCAGGTTTTAACTGACCATTTAAGTTACCATGCAAACACATGCTGTGCTGTATCTGCTATCTGAGAACCTACTATAAAAAAAGGTTAGTGAGTAATTAACAAACTCTCCTTTCTTCGTAATCAAGTGCCTTGCTAGGAAGCATCCATACGGAGATAAGAGAGGCCAGTAACAGATTTCACATCCCTCAAGCCCAAGAGTGGCACACAGCTAGATATTTCATATACCAAAAAGCTGGAGTAAGGCCAATCTTTTTAATGGTCAAAAGATAGGTGGATGTACAAATGCATTTGTGCCAAACACCATGTTGCATCGCAAATGCCTGGGACATCACAGATTTTACCATCTGTTTAAGAGGATGAGCCACAGATGTTCAAAACCTTCATGAGAGTTGAGTCTAAAAGATGCATAGAGTATTCAGATTATGAAAGGCAAAAATATTAAAGAAAAACAGGTCTTGATCTAATTTAAAATTGGTTTCAAGCATAATTTGTTTTTTTTTTTTTTTTAGTTTCTCCCTGTGATGATGCGTACATGTACTTTAAATATCTCTTCACACTACTCTTGTGTTGAGGAATTATAGAGGAAACTAAGTAGAAAACACAATCTCATAAAAATGTCTTTTCTGCAGCACTTCCCTCATGAAGCAGGGAAGAGAGGATAGAAGGACATCATGCAAACTCATTGCCTAAAAATTAATGAAACATTTTTCTACATTAATGCCCAGATATCAAAAAGCTGGGTAAAAAAAAATGGAGGGCACAGATCCTAAGATAATAGGATTTAGAAATCATTTAAATGTAGCTTTAAATGTTGGATTAAAAATAGGTACTTTTGATACTTATTTTTTCCATAAATGAAGTCTTCTATTTATAATTTTAAAGACACACAAAAAATCACTCACATCACCAAAATACAACTTTTTAAAGCATACATATGTAAGCTGGCTCTAGTTTGCTGGTATATCATTATACATATCACATGCAAATTATTTAGGGCCTACGTTTTCAAACCTGTAAGACAGGAATAAGCAAAAACAATAAATAAAAACATCTGCAAAAAGGTTTGACCACAGGGAAAATACAGACATTGCTGAAGATGCGGCAAGCTGCATATTCAGATTCAGCAGGGCGAGATCAGCAGCATTCCTCTCTGCTACCATATCAGAGAGCTTGAGGTATAGGAGGGCTGTTGGGGATAGAAAGGGCTCCAGTCAAGCACGGATCCAGTGAATCTGGTGCTGTGGGATATGCATCCTTGTGGTCTCAAGGCTCTGTTTTCCTGTGAATTTAGGCATAAAACAGCTTTTAAGCTTTGTCAGCAGCATTTCCACAGCAAACTCAGCTGCTCTGAGGAGCTTCCCACCTAGGCCCGTGTCTACCAGCCGTAAGGCACATCCCCTTCGGGCCCCCAGCTCCTACCCTGCCCCCAAGCCGCCTTCAAACATACAGGCAGCGCAGAGAAAATGTTTCTTATCCACCGCCAAAAAAGATACCAAACTAATTCCTAATCCACAAGCAGCTGCCCCTCTGCTTTTATCATCTGCTCAAATCCATCACTGAACTTGAATTATTTCATTTCCGAGTTGCAGCAGCCTCCAAACAGCGTGGAGGCAGTCCTGACCAAGCGCGCCCAACACGGCAGTTCAAACAAACTCTGGTCTATGTTTGGCAGAAGCGGAGAGAAGATGAGATCGTACTGGAGATACAGGGTACCAAGGAAGCTGACAGGCCGTCTCTCTGGGCTGTGATTCAGGTTGCAAGCCATAGACACACAGAGCTTTGCTAACTCTCAGTTCACTGACGGGTAAAACCTGTGAGCAAATTATTTAATACAAAAAGATGACTTCTCGTGCATAGAACATGCAGTCACCATACAGGAGTCAGTAGCTATGTTATTAGCATTGGTATGATAGCCCATTCATTTTCTACTTTGAGTAACAGTATTTTCATTTGAGAAAAGCAAGTTGGAACAGACTGTTACTTTTCCAGATTCCAGATCAGAAGACTCGGATCCTGTCACAACAAAACCAGAAAAATCCTATCGTTTACCTTCAAAAATGTCAATAATCTGTACAGTTTCTGCTTAAGGCACTTTCAACATATATGCAAGCGTAAATGTTCACCGACCATGAACAGTCACGCACACAACTTCGAGGAGCAGTTTAGTGTCAGAACTTTCACCACAGAAGTGCCGACAGAAAATGCCTGCAGAGGTAAAAGGAGACCAGCTAGACAAAAGCATAATATTTTGCAAAGAGTCTCTTCCTCCTCTACAAACAAAACTGCATTGTATTTAAAAGTATAAAAATAACATTTTAAAGACATCTTTAAAATATTCTTTCAAACAATCGATTTTAGCTTAAACATTTCCAGTTTTACCTTTTGGTTCCTTCTGATTCCTAAATATAACAACTGGAAGTCAGTTTTGCTTTTCCTTCAGGTTTCCCCACAGTCATTTTTACATGTGCCAAATGAACTATTGACATACACAGATATCACAGACATATTTTTTACAATCTTAAGATGATATAAGGATATAATACCTTACTATAGCAATACGATTACACGTTAAAAAGAGGGAGAACACATTGTTTAAACTACTTATTTTCAAGTCCTTGAGTATATTTTATACTGTACGTAGTTAATTCAGAAATGTAAATACACCACTGTGAACAAAAGAAGAAAAAAGTTCAGTGTACCTTTAGACAGAGTGAAATTCCATTCTTTCTTGAGAACTGCAGATTTCTCCATATAAGCACTATGTTATTTGTAGGAAAGACTATAACATTAAGTCCAGAAAGTCCAGAGATATCACTACACTCCTCCGTGAAGCAAAAGTATTTTTAAGCTGTAAAACTGTGGAACACGAGAGTATTTACTCCAGCAATGGGCAGTGCCTGACTCAGTCACTTACTATTATCATTCAAATAATATTACATAGCAACAGTAACAGAAGGCCCTGTCAGATCCTCCACTAATTTTGACCTGTGCTTAACTCCCAGAACTGCCAGGAATTATTAGCAGAAGCAGGGCAGGCACTAGCTGTCCTGCTAAGCAGCGATCTGTGCCCTTCAGTGATGTTTTAGGATCAATTCTCTATCAGCTGCCTGCACACAGAGGACCTGCCCGTGGTACAGGCACCAGCCGCGTGCCAGGGATTAAGCGGGGACAGTTTGCAGAAGATGGAATTTGTTTTTCTGTTTTTCAGTTTGGGGGCAGGGGTTTCTTCACACTACTGACATCTGGTGCAGACGGGTGCGGGGGGAGAAGCTCTTTACAGGCTGAGGACGGCTTACTGCTTAGCCGCCCCGCGCCACAGCGACAGAAAGCAGGACACAACTGCAGCTCTGCAGGGAGCAGACGCTGCTCTCTGTCAGTGGACACTAATAGTTAGAGAACATTCACTGTTAGCAAACAAAGTGTTCACAAAAATATCCATGTTCCAAAGATTTCATATTAATTACGTTGCTGGATACCTGAATTTACACTGCTAATTCACTAGTAAAGCAACTTTTCCATTGTTAAAGGGAAATTTCAAGGGCTTAGGGTGTTTTTTTTATTATTTTTTATTTTTTATTTCTTGCAGATCTTCCAAATCACATATAAAAGTATTTAATGCTATTTCTTCATATCATCCTTACATTTAGGAGATGAATAAACCTAAGTTTTATCTGTTCACTCCAAACACCAACGTATGCAACTAAGCCAACAAGACTCAAGATAGCCCGAGTTATGGCATGTGTATGTAACGCCCATCTTTTCTGCAAAGTTCAATTCCCTTAATTCTAAGATTCTACACTGAGAAAAGCTTTCAGTGTGTTTTAAAGATATGAAACAAAAACCTCACTGAACAGTTGGGAAAACATTTTTTAAAAGTTCTGAAAAATTCAGCTACTTGAATTGAGGTGCATGTACAATAATTGAAAAAAAAAAAAAAAAAAAAAAAAACTATGGAAAACAAGTCTCCACCCAGAAGAGCCAATACAGCCCAGGAGGCAGCAAGCTGTGAGTCAGGGCTCAGGAAGCCCCTTCATGAGCAGCAGCAACAGCGTTGGACGCGTTCAGGTGCCACCCCATGCAGAGGACCACCATCCAATACACACAGTCTGTCTGCTTGCTTCTGGGATCAAACAGGCTAAAACCTAAGAGTGTCCTCCACTCCCAAGCTCTTCTCCACGAATGCTTGTACTACCACGCTATCCTGGAGCCTTGTCCCAGGATTTTATTCCCCCTTAAGTTGCTGACTTGCTGCAACTGGCCCAAGGTTATGTTTAAACTGTACGCACTTCCATCCTGTGTCTACCATCCTGTTTAGTTTATAATCTCTTGAGGGCAGGGACCGCCTCTGACTACTTGTTTGAACAGCGTCCAGCACAATGGAGCTTTGATGCCGCTGTGGGCGCCGCTCACAGTCGTGCTGGATTCCAGATCTCACCTATAGAAGTATAAATAGATTATGTTGTAGTTCCTGGAAACATGGTATCAACAGCACTGAAACAGCACATAGATTTGGTTGCAGCGGACAAACAGTTTTCCATATTCTTCTCTTTGGGTTTATAGCATAAACACTGCCATTAGAAACGTGCTCTAAAGATACACAAGGTATCTTTCTCCATTAGCATGTCTCATTTTTTTAAGCACAGGGACACTAAATTAGCACATTTTGGTGTAAATATCCTGAATAAATTTTAAAAAAATCCATGGCAGAGATATTAATTGATAAAGTGACAGTCACGTGACTGCTCAGCTCAGAATTCCACATCATGCCCCAAGCCTAATTCCTCCTTGAATCACTTCCTTGTGTTTTGCAAACATCTTAAGAACTATGTATCTAAGTAACATCTAAGAAACCTATTTGGAGTTTACTTCAGAAATCCCCATAGCATAAGCTGTTTTTTCCCCCCGCATCCTGCAGGGTTCACTAAATGCATGCCACCTCAGCCAAGGGACTTGAACTGGGGGTTAAGTCTTATATCACATGTATATTTGCTATACTTGACAGTTAAAGACGAAGATGGTGAAAGTTATCTTGAATGCTATCTGAATGGAACCAAAAACTTGTTTAATTTCATGAAACTATTTAGAGGAATTAGTTTATTTTGCTAACTCACATGAATTAAAGTTATTTTAGCCATATTGCTATAACCTTCGCTTACTTTCTATTACAGTCACTTTAATCTCGCTTAATTCTGTGCATTACAGTGTAAAGTGTGCAAGCGGTAATATCACATTCACTACAGAACGCACTACACGAGATGGAGCATTTGAAGATACACGTACATACACTCTTATAAAAAAGAAATTTCATAAGCATAAAGATGCTAATACTAAAGAAATTGTTTTACTTCATTATTAACCATAAAATAAATAGTGAAAACAGTTGTTTTAGAAGCTAAAAATGTAGCCAAATACTACATAAAGTAAATATTTAACAATAGAATATAAATGTGTTGCAAAACTCAGTTCTTATTTTCTCATTACAGGCTCAAAACCAGTTATTTTGCTAACTTCTTTTTGCTAACAAAAAAGAGATATCGCAGGAATTTCACAAACACATTTTATATTCCCAGAAACCATAGTCATTATTAGAAAGAGTCAACTATCTGAGCAATATTTACTATTTTAAAATTATTTACTCACATCAATCCGTACGAAAAGTTAGGGCTCCAGTAAGGAAAGCTAATAGGAAACAGCATGGGCTTAAATAATTCTGCTAGCAGCAAGTATGTACTCGGTGTAACCCCAGCTATTTACCCACGAGCGTTGGTTTTCTGACATCACACAGTGATGTTTCCATTGGAAAAGCAAGCAATGGAGAAAGGTCCTGACGTGAACCAACACGTACATGGCAGCGAGTGTGACCTTGCAGCGTTTACTAGAGGGATGCAGAGCACTAGCCTGGTGGCTTCTACCGCCCGATTTCCATCGGCTGCTCTATTGTTTTAAGCCTCGCTCGCACCGGAGTAGCACGGCACAATCCCAGGAAACTGAGGAGGGAGTCGCTGCGATAGCTCCATCTGATTAAACCTGCAGATCCCGAGCAGCATTTCCCACTGCCTCGATGCCCTGCTGTTGGGCTACACGAGTAAGCTCTAGCACGCCAGCACTTCGCTTGCTGCAGAAACAGCTCCGAAAGATAAGGAAGGCAGCATAGCAAAATAAACAAAAGCCGCACCGAGTAAAGTCTGAGAAATGTGCCAAGTACTGGATGTTAACACTTCCCTGCTTTTTATTGGGGTGACTGTTCCTAGTTAAAGGAGATGGAGGGGAGGTAGAAAAGAGTGAGGAAGAAGGACATTTTTTTGTTCTGCTCATATTTTTGTGCACTCCTACATATTCCGCACCCTGTACAAACAATATGAATATGTAAGTCTGCCTTGATTAGACACAAATAAGGCATAAAGCAGCATCAGCATATTGCATTATAGAAGTAAAAGGAATATAGGAGTCAAAAAGATCCCTTTTCAGAAAGAGGTGAACCCCAAATGCTCTGAGCACATGCAGCAGCATGAAGCTGTGTTAAGCCTAGCAAGAGAATAGCTGCAAGGTTAACTGTTCTTCATCTCACACAGCGCAGAACCTTCAGCGTTAGCTGCTAATGCACCATTTCCCCAACAAAAGCATTCCTGCTTACGGTATGTAAGTAACAGAGTTGAAAAAGTCAAAATTACTCACAGGCTCCTGAAGATGCAATAGCAAACTATCTAAGACAGGAAATTCCAGTGTAATATTATAAAATAAGGAGGAATAAACATGCATAAAGTCAGGAACTGACAGGCCTCTGGATTACTGCAACTGCAGGAATCATGCTCACGCATGCTGTGCTATCTTTTATGAAACTGAGCCCAGGAAACAGGCGATCAGTTAGCTCCTCCTAACAAGTCCAACTGGCTACAAAGAGCTGGAAGGGCTGCACAGAGCAACCAAGAGGAGCTATCCCACATATTAATCTGCTTATCTCGGATTGCTCTGGGTAGAGGGAGGGAAACCCGAAACATGGAAGGGGGAGGGGAGGGGAAAGCCATAGCTTCGCTGTCCAAACAGCTGAATAATTTCAGCAAGACGTAGCTCCCATTGCACTCGAACAGCTAGGACTGTATTTGCACAGGCATAATGGCAGCTGAAATGTGTCTGAGAACCATCCTTCTAAAAAGTTTATTTTCGCATGGACAGAAAACTACACAAACTCAGTTTGCATTTCATATGCAATTGCTTCAGTGTTCTCCTGATCTTAATTTAAATATAATGCTACTGATTAATATGAAATATTTTTCTATAAATCTTATTAGACTAGATTAGGTTTTTATGCAGACCACAGGTGGCCATCCTGCACCTTAATCAGCAGCCCTTACTGCAAAACCATTTGCATAGTCCTAGGATTTTTTTTTTTCAAAAAAACAAACAAGCAAAAAAAAGTTTTAATTTAAGAGACCATCAATATTCCATGGAGACTGGAGGAGGATCACAAATCAATGTCTTAAGTG
>JAUBNY010000700.1:10056705-10101180 GCA_032275445.1 Crypturellus soui
TAACCAAAAAAGAAACATTTAATCCAGCACAGACTATGATTTACATACTACACCATATGAAGCCAAGGTTGTCTTTCCTGGGAAATGCCATGGTTTTAAAAAGTGGTTTTGATCTAGTTTGCAACAGATATCATTTTAGAAAAATATTTATGTCAAAAATATTTATGCCAAGTGCTTTAGATTAACAAAAAACACTGTTTAATTCAAGCTGATTTTTATAAACTCTAGTTTCATCCAATGAAAAATGCTTAGGGATTTCACAAGATTGGAGTCAAAGTTGACCAGAGAGAACAACCATCTTTAGCCATGCCAAGTGAATGCTTCATGCTCATACATTTTTCTTGCTCAAAAAGAGAGATGAGACCATCTTTACTAAAGACTAATAAAAAACAGATACCCTATTTTGAAAGGAGCTGTTAGCCTTTTCCTATAAAAATCATGGTAAATACTGCATGAAATAAACAACAGGTATTTTAGCATTAATTGTATAATGGTGGGAGCAGCTTAACTGTTTTCTTCTTTTACATCTCGTTCATAAAGTTATTTCTTCACTCTTTCCTTCTCCTTTTTCACCTTTCTCTTGTAATCCACCTTTTAATTATTTCAGAAATCTACTTGGCAAATTACATTATTAAACTCCCTCCAGTATTTTCAGTCAGGACACTCACATTCACCAGCTACTAGAGATATTTTGCAGCTTCATTTACCCAGAAGACTGTTAGTGGCTGCAGATGACCATCTGGACCACGTTTTCCTGCTGGGCATCATTACTCGAGTTAGAGGAACGGAAGCCTTTAATCTCATGAATCAGGTCTTTTTGCATACCTAAGCAGTCTCCTCCCCAGGTCTCCAGTCTGTCACTACATGCAATTAATCATGAGCTATTTCTGCACTACATCCCTTTAAACGTCTCTTGATGAAAAAGTACAATGCAAAAAACAGCACACTGAAAATTAACTGTCTGTGTGTGAATATATATATGTATGTATATCAGATATTCACAGTGATATTCAGGTGTCTAGTTCCAGTTAAGTAGATAAGAAAATTTTCATGTTTTTTATCTGACAGTTAGGATATCTAAATAATATGAAAAGATTCTACAATCCTATGAGGAATCGGAGTGGTAATGGGTTTTTAAACTATCAGCACTTTATATTTAGGCTTGCTAGGTAACAATTTTGCTGTCCAGGCCTGACCCAAGAGGAACAAAAGGGACATCATTCATTTCTTAACAGGTATTTAGTAGTAGGTGAGGAAAAAAAAATCCCTCTGTGCAGCTGCTCAGAGGAAATACTTTGGCTTCTTTTCTTTCTTTTACTGGGAAAAGAGTGCTGTAAGTATTTGAGGAAATTAAATACCTTGAAAAAAATCTCTGACTTCAAATGAAATAAGAAATATCACTATCCTACATAGCTGTCACAGTATCTTTAAGATTATGGCAAAGATGAATGAAAAGCCTCAGCCTGCCAGACATACACATTTTTAGTGACAGGTTTGCAAGCACACCACATACAATTTCAGATTTTTCTTTATATGCTTTCTTTTAGGACAAAAATATGTAAGGCACTGTTTGGGATTACACTAGTCTTAGAAATTAATTATCCTTTCCATGAACTAGGAACTAAACAGGGTATTATCTTTCAACAATAAAAATAAAACTATAGCAGTTCTGGATTTTAATGCTCCCTTTAAGTTTGATTTAAAGAAGAGACAGTGCAAATAAAAATGCAATCCTAAAATATAGTCAAGCAATACTACATCTTTTAGTGTGTCCTAGTCACACCTGTGCAATGGGCACAATATCCTCATCTACTTATGCCCAATAGCAACATAGTCATGAGCCCAAATTCTATCTGAGAGATACTAAAATAAACACCATGGCTTCAGAGAGTTTGAACTTGAGATAGTCAGCTTTTCAAGTCATGCCCCCAAAAGAAAGAAATACACACCGGATGTTTCAATTTCAGCTTCCTTCTTCCCTAACCTGAAGGAAATAAAACAAATACCAGCTGATTTCTCTCAGCTATGATTAAGGAAGAGCTGCATCCAAAGAACATCCACTAAACCAAGAGCCAAAAGAGCATATCCATAAATGCCAAGGTATGTTTTTCTGTCTAACCCAATATGGCCCTGTCTTCGTCCCAGAAGCAGTCTTCATCATCCACCACAGCTCTCAGGACACCTTCTGAGAGCAGCAGCCTTTGGGTTTCCTTATCAACACCACAAAGTGTGCTAGATTCTGCTATTGTCACTAATGCTGATGCACAGCCTTTGCTAAAGACGAGATATAGCCAAAATACGTCCCATGTTTTGAAGAAAAATAAACTGCTTAGTTCCATATTGAATTTGTACCAGCCCACAGCTGCACAATTCTGAACTGTATGATCAGTTTTCTGCATTTAACTTTATAAGCAAATAATTTATTGAAGCTAAATCAGCAGTTACTTGACTAAGTAACTGGAATGTATGAAGCAGTAAAGCAAGTCCTTTAGTATTTAAGGCATCACATTCTTAACATTTAGTTTTTAAGCTGTCTTAAGTTACTCATGTCCATAACAAAGCTGAGGGAGAACCTCATTTTCATACAAGCAAGTGTCAGGCCCAACAGGCCTCAAGGGCTTGACCGACTGGAAGAGGCCAACGGCCCAGGTGAGAGCAACGCGGCTGGGCAGGGGCTGGATAGGACAGTGATGATCGGGAGCCTCCTCCTTCCCCATCCCAACTAATGTAGCTCCTGTGGACAAAAGGACAAGTGGTTACTGGGATCAACATCAACTGAGAAGCCCAAAGAATAGAAATTATTATGTTGTATTCCAGGATATTTTATACTTCTCGGCACAGGCTCAACCCAGCAGCTATGTGGTTCATCCCTTTGGTTTCATGTTCCTTTACTGCTCCAGTTCCAAGAGTGTCTTGTGGATGGCCAGATACACCCAAGTGGAAGCATCTAAAATATTTACAATATAATTATACAAAATATTTGTGTTTTAGTTTTATCAGGATTATTTACAATCTGTGGAGTTCTTATGCAGAAGTGAGCTATTAGTTTCTCTACATGAACTAGCTATAGAAATAGTAACTACCAAATCAATTTCTGAAATGTACAAAAAACGTATGTAGGGAAAGGCAGCTTACTGTTACACCCAGCTCTAAAAATGTCAACGTAATTCTGCACTCCCTGGGACAGTATTGAAAGAAAAAGAAGAAAAAAAAAAGATATGGACAGTGGAAATAGAGACGGGCAGACAAGTTAAAAAGGAAAATCTGACTATTTACTCTTTTGAAACCAGCAGGTCAGCAAAATCCACTAACATCCGGTGCATTACATGAAGAATCATGTTCCTTTGATAATGTTAGGAAACAAGTATTGCGAGTTAAACAGCTTGAAGTGTAAACATATAATAGTTAAGTAAACAAGAGTTGTTCATGTCTCCAGATGCTGAGTTTATTTTATATAGCAGCAATGCCAACAAACATCACATTGTAAAAGATAATTATACTCTATACGGTAGTTTTGTGAAGGAAGTCTTTTGAACAGTGCACAAAGACACATGGAAAATATGCAAGGAATGGAACATATGATCCATGAATACACTTCCTACGTCAGGAGCAGAAGGACCTTGCCCAACATGTAACTATATAATAATTTAGCAAAACAGTAAGAATTTGAAACTCCTGCTTACAGTAAACAAGAGCAACCTCTGGTTAAGGTTACACTATGTGACTACAAAAACACACAGAAAAAGGATATTAATAGTAGATTAAAAAATAAAAAAGAAAAAAAATCCTTACATATCTATATTCATATAGGGAACTAGGAAATTACATATACCACTGGTTCAGGAGAACACAAACAAGCTAAGTTGGTGCTAAACTTAGTCCTAGATGAACAATTAACTACCAGCTTCAGCACAGAGGCAATATAAACATATTTTCCTAGTTAATCAGCCTTGCATGGAGGGTGAGCTGTGCTGCTCAGTCTGGTTATTTCACTTGCAGACCTTAGCATATAGGCTGGTGTGGGCTACAGATGTTATACTGCACTCAGGATGGAGATCCTCCAATGCACCCTCTAACAGAATTTGATCTTTAGTAAATATTCTTATTTTAGTGGTTAGAATAACTACCTGCTAACATTTTTTTAAACAGAACAGTTGTATCAAATCCAGCTGCGACCCAAAATCCAATCAGCTGAAGTTTCTGACTCTGAAAGCGAGCTTGAGAAGGCACCCTATCAAAAACAAAATAGAACAAGCAAAAAAAAAAAAAAAAACCTCATGAAAGAGTGAGGCTCAATCAGCTTCCTTTTTCTTCCTGCAAACCCTGCAGAGTTTGAGTGACATCTAAGACCCACTGTATATTCAAAGAAGAGAAAAACCTACATCCTGTAAATGCATTTTTACACATACATATAGCATACATACCTATAATATATACCTATATATATTTATACATATATGTAAAAGAAGATACAGTATTGTTAAGCAGCTTGCTCAAGACCATAAACTCTGAAACAGAATCCAG
Organism: Crypturellus soui; assembly: GCA_032275445.1. Lineage (NCBI taxonomy): Eukaryota > Metazoa > Chordata > Aves > Tinamiformes > Tinamidae > Crypturellus > Crypturellus soui. The sequence continues at coordinate 10,061,230 of JAUBNY010000700.1, forward strand.
CTCCTCCAAGTCTCACTCCAGGATTTAAGCCATGAAATACCAATCTGGGTCACTATTACTGCAACAAGTTTCAACTTATAAATTCCTTGTGAAGCAAAACTTCTACTGCACAACTGAGCATCCTGTACACTTGAAGTCTACTTATAGTATTGAAGCTGCATCACGTAGGTGCCAAAGGAAGCACCATGGAGGATTGTTCATGTCACTGGCTTCCTAGCTAGCAGATGCACATTAAGACAAATGGGTGGCTGAAACTGAAGGAACTGAGTCCACACACACTGGCTGGTCCATGAAGGGAGGAGGGTAATGGAATTAGCCCAGAAACAGAACAAGATCTTTGGGCATCTTTAAGAATCTTTAAGTTTTTCGCAAGAGACTCCTTTTCCTCTGTAGGAGTTACTGACATCTTGTTAAGAGTGATGAAGAAATAGCCTCAGAGAGCCCACGATAGCATTTCTTTAAAATAATGAGATACTTCATGCTTTGAAACATGCCGGAGAGCCAAGAGATGAGCCAGCTGAAGTTCAGCAGCCAACACAGCAACATCTTTGGACCTCATGGATTAATCACCCAGCTAGGCCTAAGACTGCTTGACAATGGTTTAGTCAACTTTTAATCAACCCACAGAAAAAAAATGATGGTAAAAAGTTATTTTAATACACCAAGAACCAGAGAACTAGAAAGTTTAAAGGTATAAAAGAAGAACAAGAAAAGTCAGATCTGTAGTTGCACACAAATGTGATGCATTCAGTCCCAGCCACAAGACAGTTTAGAGCCCTTTGAGAATAGATGCAACTGTTAGAAACTAGCTTAAAACAGTGCAGTATTTTACAGAGGATTTTTAAGGGAGGATTTTCTGAATGTGGAAAGGTGGCAGGCACATATCTTCCTAGGGTTATATTTAGGAAAACAGAATGCTCTGTCTACCATTAAACCTTCAGTGAGGCCTAGGATGGAGGCACCAGGCCACGTGACAGACTTTAAACACTGAAACGCAGTTACCATTTGAGAATCCTTTCAACATGTGACGGACAAGCCCAGAAGGCCACCAGCTTGCTGGTGTGGATGGATCACCCACACTGAGCACTGCCTCCAAAGGCCCTCCACGATCCCTCTCCTCACCCTAATCTCGGGGCTTTTTTTTCCATTGCTTCCACCTGAAAAGAGTTCAATTATTCAAGCTATCAACGTGATCTTTGTCTCTAACAAAAACTGATAGAAAAAATGAGCAGGATTAAACTAGCATTCTCCTTTTCAATGCAATCCCCAAAAGTGCTGCGAGGCAAGACAACCATGTAGAGCAGTAGTAAAGGCAGAAAAACACAGGGCACTGGGGAGACTCCCACCTGGGAAGGGGGAGAGGGAAGCACAGAGCTGTCTGGAAGAAGTTAATGGTATAACATTAGGCCAGGAGAAGGAAGCAGAGCTTTACCTTTTTGGAGGAGCCCCTCAGGGTCAAGAGAAGCGATGGATCTGGAGTCCTGCCTCACTCTTCCCTCTGGCAGCCCAGGTACTCTTGGGGAAGCAGCAGCTGCCACTCTGGCAGCAGCACCACGAGCTCTCATGAGTTAGTTTGTGCAGCTATTTTGGCACATTGCTCTTTTCTAACTTCTCAGGAGAAAAATTCTGGCAATTTAATATTCCAGGTAGCTCAGCTAGACCTGGATAGCATTTCACTGGATAGACGAAAAGAGTTCTTTTCAAAGAGCTGGTATTCTTTTCAAACAACTGTTTGGAACAGAGGCACAAGTGACTTAAGAGGAAGAGCTTTCTTTCTAGTGAGAAATATTAAGCAACCAAGCTATAAGGAGAGCTGGTCACATTTCTGGTTGCAAAATGCCAACTGAAACTATCTTAAGAACATGAAACAGACTATAAGTATCAGCAGTCATCTCTAGACCACAATGAAATGGTCTAAGCCTGCGAGAGGGGAAACTATGCAGGGTGCTCCCTGTGCTTCCCTCACAGTAAAGCAATAGCCTGGAAGCTGAGTCATGGCTGAAGTCTCATTTCTGCTCAGGGCATCCATCTCTAAAGTCAGTCTATCCACCACCTAGATTCAGGCCATTCACAGTCCTGCTGGAGGTTTTCCACTTTGTATTAAATATTAATGCTTTGAGGCCAACTCTTGAACATCCTGGTACCTCATACCTCTGTTTCACACAGAGGCCATTTCTTCATGACTAAAAGCAGTTATAATGCATTTATAAATATCACCGAGTTGCACTGCAGCGTCACCAGCAATATGCAACCGCACCATAAGAACAGTCCCACAAGTCAAGACAGAGGTTCGTACAGTCTGAGAACCTGTCTCACACTGACAAGCTTGGATGGCAAAGAGAGGATGTATAGAAAATTCTTCTCCAAACATGCTTGCAAACTTCAGTGAGTTGTGCATCAGCCAAAACTGGAATCTCGGTTTGTAATAGTTTCCAGTTCATTTTCTTCAATTAATCTGTGCAGACACACTTTTTAAACCCACAGCATTCATCCTTCAGCATTCATAGCAACCTGCAAGAAAGAAACTCAGAGTTTAACTTCTAGAGCCTATGAAAAACAACCTTCTTTAGTTCTGAACATGATACCCTCTAAGCTCATTTGATGTTTCCTATTTTTTGCACTTGAAAATGAAACAAATTATTGTTTTCCCTTCTTTCTTTTATTGCATCATAGAAATTTTCACCCCAGTATCCCCAGCCATCTCTTCTCCTAGCTAGAAATTCCTACTTACTCATGTGAAAGTGCTTCCAGTACCCAGTACACAGCTAGAGCGTTAGCTTATACATCAGCACAACAGGATTCTCTTGATGAGATACATACACAGTTCCTAGCACTATCTCTTTGCCTTCTCTTCCTCTGAATCCAAGCCTCAAACTTCTCCTACAGCAATGAAATAATGGAAAGGGTATCCATGCTGCAAAGTGCAACTGAGAACTTTTAATGTATACTAGAAAAAAAGAAGTCAGTCATGTAAAATTATTTTTTTTAATTTAAGTCTTAACTCTTACATCATGCCTGTATTGTAAGTAAGCATGAGCTTTTGGTAGTTATTTTTAGTAATTATTTCTTATTAGCATCAGTTGCTTTGGCAGGCAAAGAGAAGGCTTAATATTTGTCTTCCCTGTACTGTTTTCCACCATCCCATGATGTCTACAGTTTTAGAGACATCATAATTGCTGAACTCCTCCAGAAGTGCACACTCCAAGACATATTTACTATATTGCAAGAGTAAAAATTGTTCATCCCATTGGAGACCCAGAATAATGACTAGTTTTGTTTTATTGTCACATACAATGAGAACCTGACCTTTGCATTTAAGCACATGGTAAGTGGGAGAGATTATTCTTCAGGGCATCTGTGCAATCAGGCCCTTACTACTTAAGCTTCAGATTTCATTAAGGGAGACCATTGTCTAGGACTGGCGCAAAACATTCAAGCCCATTTCACATCTAAATGTATGATAAGCCGTTTGGCAGCGGATACCAAAAAAGCACAAACCAGCTTGACCTTTATAGGATGGGATGAAGGAAAGAATTAGTAGTTCAAATTATGTTGCTGGAATTTTAAGAATAAACAAGTTGGGGACACGTGATGAAAACTGTTCAGTTTCACACTACTAGCACTAGGCTTTCACTAGGTGATTAAGAAAATACCCTCAGTCCAAGCACATACTTGGTTTTTAAAAGCTGGTTTCTAAGAGTCAGCTGTTACTTAAATATGATTTCCTTCTTTAAGAATGTATATCCAGATGACCTGTTAAAGTTAGCATTTTTCCTTTTCAAGTTGTATCTCTGATGTAAATGTATTTAAACAATTTTAAATCTATTTAAACATTCTCAAGAACAATGTGACACGTTTGGAATTGTTACCATTTCCTTATAAGCATCCTTTGTCTCAACTGTTTTGTTGTATGAAGTTAAATTTCTACAAAATTGTTGCTCATTGTGCTACACTACTTTTATGAAGACAAGAAAACATTAAAAGATAAAGGATATATTCCACTTAATGACATGCCATGCTTATGTGCAATATTGCTACAGTCGAAGACCAATATGTTCGTATCCTATCAGCATATTAAAAACAGTTCTTGCTTTTAAAATCATTTCATAGCGGAATTTTCTCAAACAAATACACACATAAGTGGGGAAGATGGAGCTAATATATATTTTAACAGCAAACTGGAATGACCCAGACTCCACACTGAAAATACGTTTCAGAGTCAAACCCAACACCCAAGATATAAAAAGTGTCTGCAGAATCCTGACGCCATGAATCACATGCAGATATTTAGGTGAGGAAACGAGGAGAAACAAGTGACTAAAAGCAGACCCTGTCTAAAACTGCAAACAAGCCCAAGTTTTAAAGTCGTCTTTCAGGTGACATGAAGTTCCTGGAGAACTGCCTGGAGCAATGTAATGTACCGTGAAGTTTAAGTGCATAAACTGAACAGCAGCCATATGGTCTCATTGCCAAAAGCCCAATCCCTATCTTTAAACCTAATGCTTTTCCTCATCTTCCTACTTCTTCCTCATCATTCACACGGATGCTGAATACTGTAACTATAGCAGTTCCTGTGATCTTAATATTCTTATTATTCTGTGAATGTTAATTGTGGTGTATGTCTGGTACAATATCAATTTCAGTAAGCACTGAAATGCTCAACCATCTTTCTGCGGTCTGCTTTGTATCTTAGCAAAAGAAAAGAGATCATTACTCTATGTTCCTTAAAAATAAATGGAAATAGCAGAGCATGTCACTCAACTGCCCTCAGGCAGTGCCTCAAGCACCTGAGCCATAATATCCACAATATCTGTACTATTAAATGGAAAGGATTAGTCTTAACTTGTCTATTCAAAGTGAACATTTACAAATAAAAATAAAATTTAAACTCCCTTTAATCTGGCATCTGGAGCCATGAATACTGCTGACATTTGGAACACACATCCAGAAGGCCAAACAGCCCATCCTTCCTGTCTTCAGGCGTTCACATTTTTGCTCTAAAAGTCAAGCAGTTCCCATCGCTTCAGAGAAATACCTCAGAGCTCTGTAGCTTGCTTCAACTTCCTTTTCAAGCAGCTTATTAGTACAAGTGAATAATGCTTCTGAAGGGGAATGTTTCTAACATTTACACATCAGTACTGCTGCCAGGCACTCCTTTAAGTTGTATAGGCCCATCGAGTTGCATATTCCATAGATAAACCACCTTTCAAGAAGTGGCAATTAGCTCAACCTAGGTAGAGGGAGGTAGCAGGGTGACTGGGGAAAAAGCACGTAAGAAAAGTTAAAGAAAGTGTAGCTTCGGCAGAACAGCTGTGCTTTAAATGTACATACAGATCATGCTGGTGAGTAATAACTGCCAGACATGATGAAATATGGGATTGCATTTCATCTTATAATCCTTTTTATACAGAATTTTTTTTTGTCCTCTTGTAGCTCTTCAGTCACTTCAGTTATGCCACTAGGAAACAATTTCTAGATCCTGGAGATGAGAGGGTAAAGAGGAGAGTTGGAATGGAAAAATATAAGAGAAAGGTAAGGTTATAGGAGTCTATTATCACACAGGAAAAATGTTTGATAATTTTTTTATTTTTAAATAGTTTCAAATGTACTATAGATTTGTTTGAATAGGCAAAGCGTAACTAACAGAGAGTCCTGAGGAACTAGTTACCACTTTCTGAATTAATAAAAACAGATTTTTATTAAGATTGCTTATCTAAAAAGATGCTATTACCAAGTTTAAAATACCCCAAAAAGAAATTCAGATCACTGGTATATATTTTTATGATCCAGAGCATCAATCAAACTCTGATAAGTATTGCTGCAAAATTGCAAGATTAAGTTTTTCCTGATGGTTTTAAATCTCACCAATCATTTGAGGAATTTCATATTAGAGGTCAAAACAATTCACAGTTCACTAGGGTTGCACTGCCCGTACTAAGGACACGGAAAGCAGCCCTGAGGCCTTCCTGACATAACCTTGTTAGCGGGAAAGGGAATAAATCTCATTCAAATGGAGAGCAGCGTATTACGGTGCCCACCGCATCCCAGTGGCTCAGCCAAAGACAGCACGCAGTCACATCTGCATATGCTAAAAGCTAACGTTGTGACAGCTTAATGAAATAATTGGCTCAGAACGTGTAAACTGTCATGTGTCAGAAAATGTCACGTTGTCTGGAGAAAAGAACAAAGCAGCCAAACTGTCAGGCTGTGGCGTTTTCCGCTCCCTTCATGTCTAGCCACCGACTGTCCAAGGAATACGATGGCAAGTGAAAAATGACGGCCAACGAGTTCAGAGGTAGTGAAAAACAGCATTTATAGATGCATAAATATTAATAAAGCTATTGTTTGTCTAAAGTAAGAATTTTGTATGGCTTTCCATTTTCCATATTAAACAAAATGGCATTTCAAGTCCATTTATTATCTGGATCGGGCAAGGAGGAAATTGCCTTTACAGGTGTAATATCAGGTAAAGAAACAGAAGCTCTGAAAATATTTCTTACTGGCTCTACCTACTCCCTTGCAAAAGAGGGCAAGGGCAGCACTGTTTAAAGGAGCTGCACTTTTGGTATTTACATGAGATGAATACTATAACCTTTTAGCGTGTCGCAATGGAACAGCACTAAAAAAGTTCAAGTCACTTGACAACAAAAGGTTAGTCTGTATTTTAGCCAAATGACCTTTGAAATGCTTGGTTCTACCAAGAGCTTATTAACAAGTATGGATCTGGCACTAGACATGTCCTTGCATAATTTCTGTTTTCATAACATATAGATGGGGCTCAAGGAGCTATTAAAGAAAAGACGTTTCAACAAAGTAGCTTTTGTCCCTGGTGATCCATAGCCCTGCAGTCTCCCTGGGTGCCACCTCACCGCCAGCAAACACCAGTACAAAGGAGTCCATTCTCCCAGGCCAAGGACGCGCTCCAGAAGGTACCGCTGCCTTAATCCTGCAGCGTCTGTCCCTCAAGAGGGCCAATCGCTCAAACCCAACTCTACCTCGTAGGCCCCTGCAAGGCCCTGCCATGGAGAGACAGTCTGGGAAACCAGTAACCTCTAGTGATGGCATTGCAGTTGCTCCTATCCAACAGGTATTTATTTATTCATTCTATGTATATATTGAAGAAATATTAAAATATATACCCACGAAACCTTGGAAATCTTGTATCAGGTACATAAAATGTATTGATTGCTATAAGATCTAAAGGCCCAACATGAGAGGCATTTTGGGTTGAAGCATACCAGCGAGACATACAAAAAAAAGTTATATTTCATTAGGGTAAAGGTAACCAGTTCTGTAGGGAAGGAACAGCTAATCAAAGTGAAACAATTGTCTTCAGAAGGTGTCTTGATGTCTCCTGAATAGGGAAGATTAAGATGTGTTTTAGAGATTAAAACTACAACTTTTCAGGTATTATTCAGTACAGATTTTAAGATTTTTCTTTGAATGAAAATCCACTACAAGCATTAGAAAACTATTTGAATAATTAATAACTTTTTGGCTACTATAAAGAATGATTCTTAATTTCTAATTGAAGTATTTATGAATTTAGTTTCAAGTTAGACTTTATTTCATCTACCAGACAGCTAGGCTATTACTGCATTCTCCCTCTCTCTCTCTCTCTCTTCCCCCATACTAATGAGGTCACCACTTAAAATCTTACAAGTGTTATGCATATCTTCTGCTAGGGACATCATCATAACAAGGTAAAGGATATGTCCTATGGGAAACCGTGATCATTAAGGATAATGAATATTCCCAATGCTGATATAATGTAGAAAAGCATTGTAAAGTGACAACCCTTACCTATGAGAAAAGCTTGCTAAGACTTCAAAGTCTGCTATAAATGCGTTAAAGCAACTATCAGAAAGCAGCAATCCAGAAAGGCAGTTGCTGAAGATAAAAGCATTTGTAGGAAAATAGGAAGAGTAAGACAATCCAGCAATTGCAGTCAGAAGAAATTTTATTTTTGGCTTTTAACATGAGAGAGGAAAAGAATCCATGGGCTGTAGGTGAGCAGATGTGTGGCCAGGAGAGAGGTGCAGCACATGGACCAAGGCTGATGCTTGAGAGAGCTGATAGCAGTTATGGCAGCTGGTTATTATCCCTGAAGAAACATGGATCTCACTGGGTGAAGGCCTTTGATGCAAAGCTTACCATTATCTGAGGAAAAACACAGCAGGGCCCTGCATCTGGAACTACTTTCCTGTGCTCTGCGAGGGGCAGGACTCATCAGCGAGTTTGACACATGCTGGAGGGCTGGCAACCCCGCAAAGGCGATAGCAGCGAGCTGCTCATTTAGTGGGGATTCATGAGCAACCGCTTCAAGCAAAGGAGAGGTAATGCTGCTGTGGAAACCCAAAGGACGATTAACCCCAGGCTTTTAGGAACATTATCAGCAAAGTGCACTTAAAATAAAAAAAAAAAAAAAGAAAGAAAAAAGAAAAGAAAAGGAAAAGGAAAAGCTCCTTTGAAGGGCTTCCTGAGCCTGCAATGAAATTACTGTTTCCCCAACTCTATATCCAAGTGCCAGGCACCAGCAAAAAAGCATGATATCTTTCTCCACGTTATTCTAAATGAGGAAAAAAAAACAATGGGAATGAGATTCTGAACAAAAGCTGAACAGACCAGAACTGCACTAGACAGTTCAGAAGTCAGAAAAAAAATAGCATGCTCCCAAAGCACAGGCAGAAGGCATTCCAGCCTCAAAGATACCCATCAGAGTTCTTCACATACATTGAAAAGCCTTTCCACTGACAACAAACACCTTGGAGGCTAAGCATTTAACAAACAAGCTTTTTATAAGTAGAATGATTTTCAACGCATCGCTCCTCAGTCTTGAGCACATGGTCAACATTCAGCCACAAGCCTGTTCAACACATGTATCAAGGCAGTTTTCATTTTATGTTGGACCTTTGAAATGAAATCATTGGTGGAGCTTAAATCTTTTTCAAGCTGTCATTTAGGTATATCGAGTATATCACCTATATGAACAGTAACAGCTACTCTCCCCTTATCCAGCTGTGGCAGTTCACAGCATCACTAGCAAGATGATTTCCCACTGGAGGCTAACAAATCCTACCAGAAGGACTTTTCAAACCTGTGATGCAACTGAGCAGGTTGTCTAGAATAAATTTTTTTTTTCTTTCTTCTTTTTTTTTTTTTTTTTAACTCAGAGTATGCCCAGATATACTACTAATGAAATACACAGAACAGCTTGGGAAATCAGATAATAAAACACTATGACCTGCTAGAATCTTGACTCTCTCTCCTATCTTTTAGAAGTGGACTCTGCCATGGCAGGTACAGTCAGGACTATTCTACACAGTTAAACCACAGAGCATCACAGAGCAGCAGATGAAGAGAACAACACACTTTGGCTGAAAAGAAAAGCACGGAAAATTTGAGCTTCTTAAGCAAGAAAAACAGCTCTTAGCATCCTGTCCAGTGATAAGACTCTGTTGAATCTCAGTGAAACTTAGTTAGCAATTTCCTTGGCAAGGTTTTCTTCTATAAAGTGTTAAAACAGTCTCAGAAAAGCTGGTGCAAAAAAGTCAAACAATTAAGATACTCTACAGCTGTGATTTTACAAACAAAGGCTCTGAACAAAGCCTTCAGAGGGATGCCTGTAGCTTCAGAAATTCAATCCTGATTTAACTAGTCCATTCCATATTCCAGTTTACTATAAATATATATAAATATATAAATACATAGTCACTATAAAATTTAAAGTGTGCACTAATTACACATTCTGGAATGTCATGTCCTCCAGAGAAATCCAAGTCCAAGCTGTTGAGTATGTGGTGCTGCATATGTGGTGCTGCTTTCCTAGACAGAGATTTGCAGTTCGCTTTGTATTTTCTCAGATTAGGTATACTTCTTTTACACAACCTGGGAAAATAACAATATCTTCAATTTGAAGAGACAGAAATGGGCTGCTGTTAAGTCTCTATTTAATACAAATAGGTGGAAATTCAAGAGTTACACATAACATTCAAAAAGCCTTGATGTTTTTAAAGAATAACAACAAGATTCATAAACAGCATCTTTGAAAAAAAAATTAAGCATTCTTGGAAAGACCCATCTTACCCATTTGTGGTAACCCTTATGGATGCACATGTCTAAACTCTGAAGAGTTTTAGCTGAGCTTCACATACAACACAAATTTAGCTATGCTGTGTAGGACCAGCACAGGATCTTGGAAAAACATGCTTCTCTGTCAGAGCGAGGCATTTCTGCGCTGCATTCTCAAAAGCAGAAGTGGTGGTGAACACAGGGCCAACATTCCAGTGATTTTCCATCCAGGGAATTAAGTTCAGGTGGCCTATTAGCTTTAGCACAGCTCACAGCTGGACCCAATCTGATACGATGCAAAGCATCTGATTCTGCATCTACTTGTCTTCCACCAGGTTTAAGGAAGCCTAATTAAAATGCAAGGCTGCTCACAAGTCCAGGCTTGATATAACACACAAGATATCAGGCAAAATCAATTGTGCTTGTGCTACGGCCAAAAATGTATTCCAACGAAAGATCACTAAGACTGCAGAGTCAAATACTCAGGAGCTAAGTGCTGTGTTGCTCTTTCAACATTAATTTATAATAAATTATCTTTTGCATATCCATTAGATTATAATGTAATTATATAAACTCATATTAGTATGTCTACAAGACACTCAATACATTCAATACTATTTTCATTTCAACAGAATGAGTGGACAGGAACAAAAGCAACAATATACACTGTTGCTGATTAACACTAAATAGAGTTCATGGTCTTAAGACCTTGTCTTTTCTATTCCCAAGCAAAAAAAAAAAAAAATATCTCCAATAACATTCAAAAAAGGAGCTAATAAAGTAGGTCAGAGTACAGTAAATATAGGCTTTCATTTTAACCAAGTCCTTCATTATTGTGCCTATAAAATTCTGCTCTCTAGTTGCCAGGTTTTAGATAGTATTTAACCATCTTCTGCAAAGGCCAGGGGGCATGAAAAATGCACATGCACTGCCTCTATTCCTACAACCAATTTGATTTGCAGTCTTGCTGCTGAAGTATACATATACAGTGCACGGTTTTAGCAACTGCTTCAAGACTTTTCTGTGTTGTTCCCAGCTTAGTGTGTTTTTAAGCATTATAAACAGCTTTGGAGTATCAATAGTCCTAAATCACAGGTTATTAAAAACACAGTAACAAAAGACTAAAATAACTTTGTGGAGTTCTGAAAAACTGCTGAAGTCAAAAAGACAACATATTTTCCCAGGTTTAAGTGTCACATTCTGGTCATTAAACCAAGTTTATGTACAGAAGACTCATGTGCATCTCTGACAATGCTATTGTTGCCGAACGGTCAGCTCTGTTGTTTAGCTGGAGAAAACTCCTGTGGAGTTAGCTCAGATGAACACCGCTGATAATACTCATGTGGAGCAGAGCAATTGTATCACCACTGAGTTTTCCAGCTGAGGCAGAATTTATAACCCAGGTGGTGAGCCCATTTGCAACAGGACTGCCATTATGCTTGGTGAGAAAATTATAATCTGAATCGTCAACTCTGTAGTACCTAAAGAGTTACCCTTACCAATATCAGGAAAACAACCAGTGATTATTCTAGTGGTGAAATACAATGAAAAGTAATATTTTACAGGTAAACGTATCTCCCATACTTCAGAAGTGGTGAATCCTTTCTCTTCTCTATTTTCTCTATCTTTCCCTTCTTAAAAGTAACACAAATATATTCATAGAGAGGATAAAGGTGACCTTTATTTTTCATAAGCTGTTAGAAAGAGGAGATAAAATACATACCTATTCTCCCTCCCCACACTTTTTTGCTGCTTGAGTCATTACTGTTATACGGACGCACTTTCTAGACATGTCCACATGAACCTGGAGCACGCAGCATTTCAATAGCAGCACGACTGAGTACTAGTTGGGTTTTTAGTGTTCCCTCTTGATGTTGTTTTACTTGATTATGCAGCCAGCATTGGCAATACAACACTCTCATTGAAAAGTGTAACTTGATATTTTAGCACCCTGATGAGGAGAAAATTAGAAATGAAAGACCTTTACAAAACATGAATCATTATTATATTGCCTGAAGAGAAGTCACCTACCTAATGACAATGCAGCAGTACCAGCCTAACTTTAATCAGGACCAGCACACCTAATAAAATAGAACTCTGAAGGCTTTTAAAGAAGCCTTGCCTCCACTCCTACGCTTCGGCAGCATTTTGAGCAGTGTCACAAGGCTGACCTCTGCTGGGTCATAAATTACCAAGCAGGCATACAGGTAAAACAGACATACAAACCAAAACCTAAGCGGTTCTCAAGAAAGAGGAAGGAAAGGATCCTCTCATAAAACTGCAAATATTTCTGCTCAATTTCAACATCAAAAGCTTATTGCTCTTTACACACTACCTTGCAACAGCAAAGCTAATATACTGCAAATCTTTATAGAAAGCTGTTGGAACTAAAAATCCCCCATCTCGTGCTCTCACGTTTGCTGGCTACAAAGATGGAAGTACTGCTTTTTTGTGAGATGCAGTTGAAAACCAGCACCACCTGTAAGCTTTGTGTAAAGTCACCGCATGAAGTGCCGACCAAGCACAAAGCCATATCCTCACAAGAGTAAGCACCAACATTAGAAAAATATATATACAAGATTTACAAACACAGAGATATCTCTCATGTATAGGGTCTTTTGTTCACCTTGCCACTAGAGCTGCAAGGAGAGCCCACCCGCTCCTCAGGGAACCCCTTCAGGAATCACTGCTGGAAACTTCTCTCACCATCTCTCCTAAGGGCTCAGGGCCACAGCAACTCCAAACTGTTCTCGTAGTATAGAAAAATATAAAAATTCAGCACAAAAAAGCTGTGGATATCCTTAGGTTCATATTAAGACAAGAGACAGTTTAAACTGCTTTAAGTGTCAAGAATTTTCTTTCCTAGATACCAGTTTTGAACAATTCAGCACAACACAAGCCAGAGTATAAAAAAAAAAAAGAGGAGGAGGAAGAAAAAAAAAAACTCCTTCATCCAAAATACAAAAATAACCCTTAACCTTAAGATAAACATTTTGAAATCTACTTATATCTGATATTCTCTCTCTCATTTGCAGGCAGAGTAACAGCATCAGAGCACACCTACCTCACCCTCCCAGGGCAGGGCAGAACCCATGTTCCTTATCCCCAGCAGCAGCTGTGCCTTGGCAACCCCACACCTGACCTCTCTTTGCCTTAATCCACAGGGGTTTAGCTGGAAAACAAAAGTAGCCAATACTCATTTCTTTAGTTGCCTCAGAAATCATGCAACAAACAAGCTGTTTCACATCACCTCCTGAGTATCAAGTCATTGAATGAAGCAAATTAACTTCAACCAACATGTCTTACATGCAGAAACCCATAGCATGCAAACAGAAGGGCTCTACAATTTTGTCTATTCTCCCGCATATCACAAGTTTTTATGCTTCCCCTTTGCCCTGAGCTCAGCGAATTGGGTTTCAGGAAATACCCCTCAGACCCTTACTCTGAAGGTACCAAGAAAAAATAAAATTCATCACATACCCATCTTTCGGTACCGCAGTGTTAAAATAAAGTCTCCTCTTTTTTTTAAGTGTATCAAGCTTCATCTTCTGAGAATAATGTTCTAAGCAAGCATTATTCTCTTCTTGCCTGGTTTCTTTGCTCTTACCCACATATGTGCTTCTTTCTGCACTTCCACAAGCTAATCAAGTGACCTCCTGTTCTTGTTTCTCATAAATGGTTAAGACTGTGCAGTAATGCAGTCTCTCGGTCTAAGGAAAATAATTTTGAATACTCACATTGCATCCTCTACAGTTTTACAAAAGCCTGCAAAAACTGCAATATTTTCAGTGTCAGTCTCTCGGTATGGAGTGCAGAGGTACACACGAGAGATGAGTCAGCTGATTTTATGTAACAACCTCCAGTTCAGACCTTCAAGGATCACAGTAGTCCTTTACCTCAGTGTAATAGAGGGAAGCCCTGCTCACTGTGGGAGTGATCTCTTACAGAGCCATATTTTCCAGAACAGTCTTCCCTTATCCTCCTCTTTTTCTTTTTTTTCCAACCTCTTTTTTTTTGTGACCTATGTTCCTTTTTCTTAGATGTATAACCTTGAAGTGAACATGTTTGAAATAAATTTCAACCTGCACTGCTCCATATTGGTATCTAGATTATTATTGTCATTAACCATTCTGAAGCATTAACCAGATTAGTTAATGGTTCTAACTGTGATTGTTATTTTTACATCCTTAAGGAAAACACTGGCTAGCAGGCAAATTCCTGTAGAAATCCATAGAGTATCTCCAGCAGTTATGATTCCCTAGTGCCTGCAGTTATTCAATTCTTAATTACTTAAACATTTATTGACATTACCCAGTAATGATTTTGTCAGATGACAGTAAATGAAAGACCATAGAAAATCTATTGTATCCACAATTTTCAACAATGGTCCATAGCTCTAGCAGTACCTCTAAAGAGTCCTAAAAAAAAAGTCTTTCTATTTAGTCAGTTAACCTAAATCTGCTATACAGAGATCCCAAACACACAGAGAATTTTCAGGAGTCCAGAACTGAAACACATTGTCATATAAACTTTTCTCCACCAGAAACAAAACCAGATTTTCCAAACAATGCATATTCTACATATATTTTTAAAAGGCAAAACAAAACAAAAAACACCATATTCCACATCAGTTTGTCCACTGTTTCGTCCAGGATTGCTCTCACACTCATTTGACATTAGTTATTTTGATTATTTCCACTTACTCTTTTGAATAGGGTGTATTTGGCATTATTCTGATCTTTTCCTATTTTTGCCAGAGCAAGAAAGAGAAGCCTTCAGGCAGCTTTGGATATCCAAAGGTTCTCGAAAAGCTGTGAACTTGAAAGCAACTACCCCTAACTAATATTGTTTAGACATCTTGCCTTGTCAATTACTTTTAGAAATAATATAATGTCTATATATCAGTTTCATTCTTTTCAGAATGAAAAACATCTCCTTTATATTACACAATTATCACAATAAAACTACATTGAAGTTAGGAACCCAAATAGAAACATATGGGTAAGGAAAAATTTCTCCTGACTTCATATACCTGTAACTACTAGAGTTGCCTCCTCCCCAACAATCAGAGAACTGCAGCTATTGCATCTCCAAAATGTTTTATCAATTTTTTTACACAAGAAGATAAATGGTGGCCTAGATATCTAAATATTCTATAATCTGAGTTTCTGAAAAAGAAAACCCCACAAATATTTACCACTCAATATATCAAGAGAGCTGATGAACAAGGACTATAACTGCAAGTATTTGAACCCAGGTACAGAACTTACTTGCATAACTTTTAATTCTGTCTTTCAGGCTTTGTTTTCCTGAGAAGCCTGTCATCCCATATTACTGCTGGAAGCATAAGGAGTTGATGAAAAAAAAAAAAAAAAAAGCAATGTTAGTGCAGTACAGCTGGTACAAAGTACATCATCTGTTCCAAGTTAATAAAATTGAAGTGCACTTAAATATCAGAAAGTAATATCTGTAAGAAATGAGTTTGTGAATTCTGAACCTAAAAAGTCTCCTAAAGCTAAAATAACTAAACTCATAAACTCAAAGGCTGTAGGAGACTTAAAAAAAATTCTGATCAAGAAATAAAGTGAGTCATACTGAGTTAGTATGGGCTAAAGGGAAAAAAGAAATAAAGGAAAGAGAAGCTCTTATGCCATAAAACATTTCTTTTAGAAGAAAAGAAAAAGCTTTGGCATATCATAGCAACAACTTTAAAAGCACAGCTTAGCAGCATGCTACTTTCCCAGCTTTACTTCAAATTTCTGCTTAAGAGAACAAAATCAAATCACTCAGATTTTGCCCAATAAAATTGCTATTAGTAAAGAAACATATGAAAAGAGCTTCCAAAAATCACATCACCCATCAAGCACTTTCTGCAGTTATACCTGCTAACAACCGATATCACAGACTTGATAAATTAGTAGGTGAATTAAACAGAATCCTTCAAAGTAAAAGCCATTAACAATCCTTGTAGGTAATGATGAATATTATTACTCACAGGATATGATCACCACCAGGATTAGAGCAGAAACTGAGATGTGTGAATCAAAATATCTTCTTGATGATCAGTTGTTCATTTAGGAGCTGGGTTAAACTATATTTGTATAGGGAAGGAAAGCACAGCTACAACTACCAAGAGCGATAAGAAACAAAGGCTTATCTCCCTTCCTAAGGGAAGATCCATACTATTCTTCCTTCTTCCAAGAGACTTCCAAGAGCAGAGTTGACATGGACATGGGGTCACAAGAAACTACTAGATGAGGAAAGGAATCCTGCTCAGGGTGGGGTGGAAGGAAAGAAAGGTTGCTGAGTTGGTGGCAAAGAGCTTAGCATGAAAAAAAAAACAATCTAAACAGAGTCCATGGCTCTTGTGCAAGAAACATAATAGTGCCATGACAGCTAATGGCTGCTTCAGTATTTAAGTGTTAAGCACCATTGTCCATATTTGAAGAGGAATAGCTCCTGCTAATTATGAGCTCACAGGTGGATATTTAAGCCTTTCTTCTTGGATGACAAACCTGAGTCTGTGTAAACTGTGAAAGCAACTAACACCCTCTGGGAGGGGAGGAGTCCCTCCTCAATTCAGGAGCCTCTTCAGGAAACAGCCGCTGGCATGTACAAGAGCACTTGGCTTATGGTCCTCACAGAGTTCAAGAGCAATAAGCCCAACAGGCCAACTTGTTCCATCTTGGCCCTATAGACAATATAGGGCTTTAATGCAGAAGTTAAATGTTGATTAATACTTAATAATTGAGAATGTCAAAAAAAATTCTGACTATAGCTATATGACTATAGATCTATGACTATAGATGCAGACCAAACTTTTAGAAGTTGCCTTCTTGCACACTGTACTCTTAAAGAAATAAGCAGACTTACTTTTTTTGTTCATACCATTGTCCTCTTGCATCCGTGCAGTTGGTCCAGTTAAAGGCATATATGAAGTATAAGTGTAGTCATAGTCACATATCTTCCACTATTACTAAGATAAAGTTTTGTGCCTCCAAGCTTAAGCAACAGTTAAAATGATTTAGGATATAGTTCTCTACAGACCCTATGAACTTTAAGAGGGTTTTCTTTTTTGTGCTATTTTTTGGTAGGCATGGGAATTGTAAAAATAGTTAGAATTGTTTTAGTTATCACCACAGTCAAGGAAAAAGTTACTTGAAATGAAAAGGCAGTTGACCCATAGAAGCATTTGACTCAATTTCTCCTCAAGAAAATGAATGGTAAACTTGAGTTTAAAATCCAAATAAATATAATTACATTAAAAGTACTGTTTAAATCAAGCTAAGGAAAGCTAAAAATAGTAGAAAGAAAAAAATAAATAAACAAATAAATAGAGGAATAATGGGGAAAAACAACCAATGGAGTCCTAAAAGGCATGTCTGTAAACAGAAATTATTTTTTAATGACTAAGAGAGTGACTTTTACCTCTGTTCTGCAGTTACGGTGATGTCAGTGTTGCCTTATTCTGAGTATCCACTTTTTGACACACGTAAACCCTTCCTACTAGTCTAACTCATTATTGTACTTCATGGATTAATGATAGTCTAGTTTCAATTGTACATAAGCATACAAAGAAGAATAGGGCAAATCTAAAAGGTTGTGTTATGCAGCCTCATACAAAAAGTACAGGAACTTTTTAATCTCAAACTACTTTAAAGATAAGTAATTTGACATTTCTTGAATATCTTCTATTTAATTTCTTAAGTTTGTTGAAATGAAACCCAAGTATCTGTAATCAACAGATGAGTGGAAAAAAAAAAAAATCACAGAATTGTTGGGATTGGAAGGAACCTCTAGACCTCACCTTCAGGGACACCTAGAGCACATGGCACAGGGTGGCATTGAGGTGTCTTTTGAAGATCTCCAGAGAAGGAGATGCCACAGCCTCTGTGGGCAGCCTGTTCCAGGGCTCTGTTACCCTCACAGGAAGTTCTTGCTCACAGGGAGATGGAACTTCCTGTGTTTTACTTTGTACCCATTACCCCTTGTCCTGTCACTGGCCACCGCAGAGAAGAGCTTGGCCTCATCCTCCCTATATTCTCTCCTTCGGTATTTATGTGATCAAATCTCCTCTCAGTCGTTTCTTGTCTAGGCTAAATAGGCCCAGCTCACTTAGTCTTTCCTCATACAATAGATTCTCCAGTCCCTTAATCATCTTCATGGCTCTCTGCTAGACCCTCTCTAGAAGCTCAATGTCCTTCCTGTCCTGGGGAGCCCAGAACTGCCCCCAGTACTCCAGGTGCGGCCTCACTAGAGTGAGTAGAGGGGCAGGATCCTCTTCCTCGACCTGCTGGCAACGCTCCTCCTGATGCAGCCAGGATCCCATTAGCCTTCTCGGCCACGAGGGCACAGTGCTGGGCCACAGTAAATTTCTTAGAACATCGCAGAACAATCCACCTTCATCAAAAGCAGAATGCCTGAGGAATTTTCCAATCTACCAACCCAATGACCTTGTAATGAAATACAATCTTATATCTTATTGACTAGGTAGGAGGTTAGCACAAAGTGAAAATGTTCTCAATGTTGCATTACAGACAAGTCAGTCACCATAATACTTATTATCAGAAATTATTGTTTCCACTAAATGTTTGGCGAGATGTCAGCTACCTCACCTGCACTGAATCTACTCAGGGAATTCAACACATGTGAAACATTTAATGCATAACATGAAACCATCACTAAGTAAATATTTGAAAATGTTAATGCTTTAATAGCTCAGAAGTGCTGTCCGAACCAATCAAGCTACACATAGTCAAGCTACAGATACAGTGTATTTCATAACACAAAAATACACGATCATTAAAGGGGTATGCCCTTTAATGCCACTTTCACATTTGCTTTCCTTTCCAGAGGAAATGCAATGCTGCTTTGGATTTTTTTGGTAAAGTGTGAAAATTCTTTTGGACAAGTGTTCAATTTTGAACAGGAATACTTAGTAAGAGGTATGGTAATTTCTTGGTCCAAACTATAAAAGTTAAGGAAACTTCAACAAGAGTTGACTCAAGATGTAATGTATCGCATAAATCAGGAAAATACGGATAAGTTTTTACACTTATCTGATATCAACCTTATGTATCAAGTACAATACTATCAAGTAGACAAACTACAAAATCCAGTGTTTCAGACATATTCAAGTATGTACAGCACATTAATTTCTCAAACTACATGAGAACAAATACAGTCCAGTTTATACAAAAGACTTGCTTTCAAGAGGAAACATGCTCTTTAAAAGACACTAACAGTACATTACAGAAAAACATATTTAGAGTGTGAAGGGATGGTTAGAATACAGCCAGTTTGTGTTACCATCCACATAGATTAACCATCTTTGTTTTCAAAAACTAAAAGCCATTAAAAAAAAAAAAAAAAAAAAAAGATTTACCATAATACTGTAAAAGTTCACATTTCTACCTCCCCAGTACTTTCTTCCTCTTTTGATCTTTTCTACTGTGCGAGCAGTGGAACTACTAGTCCAGTAGTTTTTTGAGTAATTACATGGTGGTCATGTTCCTTTTGCAGAATACCAATCAATAATATGCTTGGATTCTGTTAGCTGATGAATTGCAAGCCTTCTACATCCGAAAGCTTCTGGTTCTGTGAAATGGTTGGAATGGCTTTTTTAAGGCCCAAATCAGCATTGGTGGCTTCTGTTTATTTTTTTCTGGAAATAGGACTGCTTCAGCTTCAGGAGTAGGAAATCGTATTCTATACACTTCAGGGTAAGATTTCTGAAACTAGAAAAATGCAGTAATTTAAATGAAGAATATGCTTCAAAAGTTAGCATTAAATAAAGGTTCACCTCCACTTATGGAACATGAAAATATATATTCTATTGCACTCTATACACATCTAAATAGAGACAGTCTACATATATCTATATAGAGAGACAAAAGTTATTTTCCAATATGGTTTGATTCATCACAGTACTTCTATCCTGAACAATATAAAAAAATACAAATCTAAGAATACATAAAAAAAGAAATCAAAGAATAACTATTATTGTAAGTTATAATCTCTCTTGAAAAACTAGACATTTAAGAAGACTATAGAAGAATTATTTACTTGTTTGAGTTTCTTCTTCTTGTCTTTGACAGATAATTCTTTATTCATTGCAATTTCTTCCAATAAAGTTGCCAGTGGTTCTTGAAAGCCATTTGCTCTTTGGGATTCAAATTCATCTGTGCTGATTTGGTAACAAAATGATGGAGCAGGAAAAGCTACATCAGCGTCAGCTCCAGAATATTTTATCTGAAGAAAATAAACATGAATTCTAGAATAAATCTGGGAGAAGAGGCATATTAAAACTGACCATTTAATTATGACCTAAATAAACATAAGAAGTAAGGATCTGAGATTCTGCTTCACATCTCTTTCGTCGTTGAGTTCTAGTAAGTCAGAAAATATGACACCAAGGAAGCTTGCCTCATTCTTGAAAAAAAGCTGAACTAACTAACCATTTTGGTACAAATTAAGAAAAAACCTAAAGGCAGCAGCTTTGGAGAAAAAATAAAATACTGGGCAAAAGAAATTGAAAAAACATTATGAAAAAGTTAAGTAATTAAAGAAGGCTCTCCCAGAAAAAAAAAAAAAAAAAAAAAAAAAAATAACACTAAAAAAAACATGGAATATCCCTTAGAGTTTTTCTTCTGTACTATACTACTCACATATCAGGACTCCATTCCCCGAAGACAGGGCTGACCAACATTAGAACTTGCTTCGATGTTCCTGTCTCTAAACAACTCATGATCTGCTCAGTTTGATTAAAATACATACTTGTTTTTAATAGACAGCAGTGAAAATTAATTAGTCCTGCATATACTAGCAGAGATAAAGTCTTTAAGATCCGTCAAGCTTTAAGGGACAGAAAGCATAAATTTGTTACTAAAGCACAAAAACATAAGACTTCTCCACTAGACACCTACTTGGACTCTTTGGAGATGTACAACATGCTCTTCCACAGAAGCTTTTAAGGAGGAAGGAATATTTAGGATTTCTTGATAGTGGTCCATGAGAAAAGATACTAGTTTAGCAGCAAGCAGTTCATCCAAGTCCATTTCATCCTTTGAGCAGAGAATACAACGAGAAAATGCCTGAACCACCTAAGGTAAAAAAATATATATATTTATTTTTCTTTTAATAGTGGAAAAAATGAGACATTATTAAAAAGGTTTATAATATCTTTCAGGATATAGATTTCCAGAGTAAAAAGTCACCATATTTCCAATATATCAGCATATACATAGAGAGAGTTATTAACAAAAGTAAAAAAGAGGAGTGTTCAGTGACACAGTACAAGCAGACTGATAAAAATCTCTTGCTGCAAACACATAGAATGGTTAGGTCCATTTTTTCCTAACAACTTGGCTGAATAGCCATTTCTCTTGGTTTTTCCAGTTAAACAGGACACATATTTCAAAGATTCAATAGTAATTTATTATAAGTATATAATAATTTCAAATTTTCAAATTTGATTTAAATACACATTTTCAAATATTAAACTAACTGAAGTTCAGGTCCAGCTCATTTCATGCAGTTTTGTGCTCAGACATTCAGGCTAAAACATTAGATGCAAGAGTTTTCTAATTGACTGTAAATCACTAACATTTTAAGCACAGAAGACAAAATGTTGATTTGCTACCATGTGTCTAGATATTATGTTCTGCAGCAAAAATACTAAATATGAAGTACATGAGTTGTAAAGGAGTCATTTCTAAGAATAACATGTAGATTATAGCAATTTTAATCAAATATATTTAGTTAATTAAATTATAATCTTAGTAGATAGGAATTTAATTATTCTAATCAAATATCATTCATAGTTAATTAAAATCTTAGTTGACATAGAACAAATTTAGGTTCATGCATGCAACTATGATTTTTGTGGAACGACTCTATTGTTTTGTTTTTCTGTTGTCCTTTCCCTTGAAGCGGCCTTGCAAGTTAACCCAAAAAAAAAGATGTTTTTAGACAGATGGAATTTCTATAAATTATGGTACAATAAATTCCAATTTGATTTTGTCATAACATGCTGTTGCAAACACCACTGCTAACTCCACAAATAGTTCTATAGAAAAAGCATTAACATAAGCTAGGACTTTGACAAAATGTGATTAAAATGACTCTCAGAGAGGATTATTTTTTGTAGTTGAGTGATGTACAGAATCAAGAAATAAAATCATCTGGTAGGATTTTTTTTTAAACAGTTTTTAACAGTTTTTTTTAAACTGTTTTTTAAACCAGAATATTCAGCTACATCTGTTTAATTATGACCGAAATAAGTAGTATTTTTCTGTGTCTTCTTACTTTCCACAGTGAGAAATAACACTAGAGATCTCACTCTCTGCTGTGTTTTTTTTCCCCCCCCACAGTGAATCTGTCCAAATCTCACTAGTCTGTGAGGAAAATCAGCTGAGATATTGCTCTCAAAGGCAGGGAAGTCTCAAAATTCTGAGCTTGTTCTTTATTTGTTGACATCTTACAAAGACAACCTGATTTTTCTAAATCCAATGTAGATTTTCACACAATTGGAGTAGATCAGCTCTTCAGCAAACGGGCAAGCAGTATTTCCCACACATTCTTCTGTAAGAAATTTTATCTAAGCTACTCCAGAATCCCTGTGCAGACTCTTGGCCTAAGACTATACATACCAAGGTTCTGGTCGTCACCGATTCAGAAAGAGGCGGCAAGTCCTTATTAAAGCTAATTCTTGCCATCATTTTCACCAAGAGCTGCAGTTTTTTCCGGTTTTCTGGAGGTAGCAGGAGACAGGAAATCTGAAGAGCTTCTATGACCTTGCTATGCTTTTGCAGCAGACCTGAATTATAAGAGATCAGGAAATTCAGCAACATTTCAGAATTATACTTTTTCATAACATTTAAAATTTATTTCTCAAACTGCTCTTCCAAATTCTTTCCCTCTTTATTTAATACCCTTCTAAAACTTGAGCCACCAAAAAATCCAGGCAGATACCCCTAAAAGTAGAATCAGTTTACACTATGCACTTTAAGTGCTTACAAGACTTTCTTTCAATATGTTGGGGAATATTAATAACCATAACCTATATCTCTGGATATTAGCAAAAATGAATTTTGGATTCATTCTCTGCTTTTCCACTCCATGTTTCATGATCCGGGACATTAATGAAGATGTTCAACAGCCATTCCCCTTTATCAATCTCTGAAATATTCTACTAGTGACTGGCCTCCAGCTGGACTTTGTGTGGCTGCTGATCACAACCCCCTGAGCTTAGCAGTGCAATCTCCTGTTCACCTCACCATCCATGTATGTTGTTAAAATAAGAACACAAAAGTGCAATAGTAAACATGCAGCCAAAGTTGACAGTATTCAAAAAAACTCTGTAAAAACAGAATTGTAATCAATTGCATTTTGACAGCAAAGCTGTTTTGTAGTTCAAAGGAAGATTTGGCATGCATACTGGTACATATGTTTACGCATGGCACTAAGGAATAACTAGTCATAATAAAGATGCTACATAAACAATCATTACAACCTATACAAATGTTAATATGTTAAATACATAATAAACACTTCTGTGCATATGTGAAATGGATAGAACAGGTCCTAAAGTAATTTGTGATACTTGATATGGTATATTAATCCACAAAAGTTAATTCAAAAGCACCCTTGTGGTTATATCCCCTACTACTTACCTAACACACTGACGAAAACATCAAAAAGATGAAATGTGAGAAGAGGTTCTTTCATCTGGCCAAAGTAGTCTGCTATAGTTTTGAAGACATCTCTTTCAAACCCTGAATATGTAGGTTGCTTCAAATCTGAGCAGCTGGGCCCTTAAAAAGGAAAAAAAATCATGTGCAAGTACCAGCAAGAATATTTTCTGTTCTAGTCAATAGAAATGTAACTTCAAGTAATAGACTCATTATTCAAAGTTGCATTTCACTTATGTTCATATTTTTTTATGTATGTATATATGTTTTCACTAGATCTGTTGTAATATAACAGTTAAGTGCTCCACATTTCAGTGAAATAGACTGCAACGGCAGGATGCCATACAGTGACTGATCTTTCTGACTGCTTTTGAGGCCATGATCAGAAAAAAAAAAAAGAATAATCAGCTATGGATATAAGAGATATTATATGAAGCAGTAGAGGAGCAAGTTTTTTTTTTTTTTTTTGCCCTGCATATACTTACAATTTGCTAGACATTTCATTGCTGACAGAATCCAGTGAGGCAATTCCTCTTCATATGGGAGAAGGGGGAAAAAATGAAGGGAAGGAAAGAGGAGACGAGAGAGAGGAGAGAGAGAGAGAGAAAAAAAAAAAAAAAAAAAAGGAGAGAGAGAGAGAGAGAAAGAGATGGTTTAAGTGTTCAGTTAAGATAAAAAACTCATATTTGACACTCTTACATTTTAGAAAGTTTCTCCAAGAAACTCGTCTCTAAGACGAGTAATTAAAAAGGTAGATTCTCTCTTAATATACAAACATATTTTATTAGATCTAGTCTTTGCCCTTGCAGCTCAACCAGCAAAATGGATCCTATAAAGAAATCCTTAACCCGCCTTGCACGTCAGCCAAACTAGTTCAAATTACACATTCAGCAATGCTTTACAAAAAAAGTGTTTACTTTGCACTGAAGTTGCACTCACAAATTCATTTCTCAAGGGACGGAGGTAATATTCCCAAACTGCTTCAAATGTCTGTAAAATGAATGCATGCTCACTGTGGATATGCTTTCATTCCAACTGAATCAAATTCTAATCTGACATTTTACTTCTTTACCAGTCTCATGGAAAATACAATAGCAATAATATCTAAAGTAATGTATCACTCCAGCAAAGATGCTTGAGTTTCTTGCTGATGCACCAGAAGAGATTTAAACTTGCCACTAAGTTTAAAATGAACACGTTCACTGAAGACACAAAAGTAAGAAATATTTAAGCCTCTCAGTGTATTTTTTGATGCTTTCTCAATTTGTGATACACACAGGGACCTCACATAGCCCCTTCCAATTCAGGTACAGTCAAGTGTTGACAAAGACAGTTTAAATGAGTACCATCCCTATCTTTGTTGTTAAAGGCTTGCTACTCCTTCAACTGTAGTAAGGCAAGAGTATGTTGAAGAGGGTAAAAACAAGGAAGAATGAATTCAACATCCCAGTAGGATAAATTGAGAACACAAAGATGGTGTGTTTCATAAAAACTCTAGGTGCCACATGTTAGTATAGATTAGTTAATACATTTTTATATTACCCAACTACTTTAGTCAACTACTACAAACAAAAGTTATATAAAAATGTCTAAAATACTCACTTGATTTATCTTCTAAAATGACAATGCCTTGCTTATTAACACTGTATACATTTTGAACAATATGCTTAGCATTCACAAGCTTTGTGTCTAGCACTTCATCCAGAGAATCCAAACCTAAAGTCTTTTGTAAGCTGTAAAAATATATAAACATAGAGACATTATCTAGTCTAAAAGACAAATAGGTAATAATCAGTATAGCTATGACTCTGAAAAAGAGATCCTTTCCATTTATTGTTTCAGCATACGGATATGTTGCAAAAGCAACAGCAAAAGTTTTTACTGGTCTAGAAGAATGCCTTTAAATTCTTATAAGATATTCCTTCTAAAAACAGTCTCAGTCTTACGAAGATTTTTGCATTCATGATCAGCTGATCCATTTCTTATAGTGCAATATCTAGTCTGAAAATAACTGAAGGGTTCTATGACATTACTACAGGAGGCAAGTGAATGAAAACAAATATTTGGCAGAGAAGACTGAGAAAACTGGCTCAGTATGTTAGTACAGCAGTAGGTGACTCAAGTACACTCACCGTGACAACGTCATGGATTTCCAGATCTCTTCTATATTTGCCTGTGCCAGCTCTCTGCGGTACATAAGCTTGCACGCTGACACTTCTCCTATAGCTATACTGTGACGTTTATACCACATTTCAGAGTTCTGAAAATCATAAAAAAAATCTCATTTTAAAAAATATAATTTTTCAAATATTAAATCATATAATACCTCTACAGAACAGCATGTTTTCTGTTACCAATATTACATATTGTTTTCTGTTACCAATATTACATATTCAAAAGTTCTAGTACAATCACCACTCTGCAAGTATTTAGGTTTTACAAAAAACCTAAATGGCGTCTCTGTCTCATGAAATTTTGTCCAAAGTCAGAAAAGATGCTTCAGAATAGCACTTAAAATTGAGGAGTCCTATACTCAGTCCTATCTTCAGATTCAGATCCAGTCTTATATTCAGACTCTCTCTGTGATTAAAACCAGTTCAAGACACTTGTTCTCAACTACCATTTACAGGAGAAATTATCGAAGAATTATTAGCCAAGATATTCTTTATTAGCCAAGACTTATATCCATTCTTATTCAACACACATCAATTGTAGCTAAATAGTAAATTCCTCAGGAAGATTTTATACGGGAGGAAAGAAAAAGCTAATAGCTCAAGCTAGGGAAACCCATCAGAGGAAAGAAAAAGCTATTAGCTCAAGCTAGGGAAACCCATCAGAGTCAGTCCATCCCTGCAACAGAACTAAAGCAAAGAACACAAATCTGTATTACTTCCATCTTTTAGTCAAAGTTCCAATCCCAACTCCATTGCAGGTTGTCAGGAACACAACAGTAGATGTGCTATGTTAGCAACACACTTTTCTAAGTAAAGCTCCTGATCACTTTGTAACGCCGCTTTTGTTCGGCCACAGATCAAGCCTCAGAGCATGTTAAAAAGTGACCAAAATTAAATCGAAAAATACAGTGCAGGAATGGTACTGGTTGGTGCTCCAGCCAGTAGTCTCTCGGTCACTCCATAGCATCAGAATAGAAAAAGCTTGAAACAGGTAATATTCTCTGAAAAACTTGTGCTGTGGGATAACTAGTCCTCAGCATAAAACATATTCAAAATATGTGTAATTGATATATCATTAGGATATATCAAGATATTCAGATACAACTTTTTAAGACACTGACACTTTCAAATTCTTGTGAACTCCTCTATCAGAAGACAGCTGAAGTCTGTACCATCTTAAAACAGCAGCAATGACTAAGAATCCTCTTTTCTTCCTTCCCTGCAAGCCATCTCAAGTTTGAAGGGTTATGCTTATCACTCCTCTAGAGGAAGAAACTCTCATCTCCATTCATTCTTTGTCCTGTGGCTTTAGGATAAATTCAGATCCAAAATGGTTGAGCCCTTTTCTCCTCTTTGTCCTGGGCCGCACATTCCCATTCTTTCCCTATCATTAGCTCTAGTGCATACAATTTGTGTGCTGGTTTAACTGAAATCAAATCACGGAAGAAACAACAACAAAACAAACAAACTTTTCAGCTAACTCAGCTCACTGAACCATTTCTTCATGTGGCCCACACATTTACACACTGGTATAGGGAAAATGGAAAAAATGCCTAAATGAAGAGAAGATAGAAATGAAGTCTACAGATTTATATGAGTATATGCTTATACGTAACTACAAGCAGCCAGCTCAAATTTCACTTTTATTCAGAAAATGGACGTGGTGTTAATGTCACACAAATGAATAGGTCATATCTTGCAAGACAGAGGTTTGGATTTTAGACCCTAACATCCTGGAATTTCCTCTTGTCTTGGGAAATCCTATGTAAAGAGACATATGCTGTGAAATAGCCATACTACATCAAGACAGAAACCTTCTACACATGAAAAGTATAGAACTGCATGTAAGGAACTGAATTCCAAATATGGAGTACCTATTTATTCATGACTTCTGGGTGCCCAGCCAGCCAAATAGTAAGAGCTGCTTTTCCAGACTGACTATTGATAACTAAGAAATCCAGGGCTAATATGCTGCACTCCATAGCATTAATAGCAAGATACAATTACAAGAACTCCCCCCCAGTTTACAAAAAGCCTGGGTATACCCACACACGAAAGATACCCTGGAGAAAGGGGTTAGGACACATGTAATTGGCAAGGTCTAGGCTTTTAAGATGTTAAGATTGTAAGAAGAGATGCAATTCTGTTTTACTAATGAAGGCAGCAGTTGAACAGCTTTGGTTCAGGTTGGATCAATCAAGTTAAAGCCAGAGCAGGACCATTTTCGAAGCTTACAAAGGAAAACAAAGAATCCAGGCAGCTATTAGGCACAGGACAGCTATTGTTACAAAGGCAATGGAAACACTAACAACATAATAGCTAGAGGAGGAGTAACACTGTATAGTTCTACAAGAACAGTCCCAGTAAAGAAGTTACACAGTAAGGCATTGTAAAATAACTATCTTCTCTTCCAATGTAATAAATGCATTATTGGAATTACAACAAACTGGTATACAAAGTGAATGTCAATACTACAAATACTGAATGTCAATTGCTGAACTAAGTATGCTAGGGATACAGCCATCTGCAGTAGAAGGAACACTCAAAATCAACATCTGCTTAAGAACAACTTCCCTTAAGTTTAAAATAATGGAGGTACTTTTCATTTAACCTCATTGTCAAATATTTTGTTTTTCAACTAATATATTTTTGGTTCAATTTATTTCTATTTTTTTTTTGTTTTCCAAATATGTGTATGTTTGAGGAAAAGAAAACAAAACCTACCATTGTGACTGATTTTACTAGGATCTGCTCTTGGGAAGCACCAGTCTTAGGTTCATTCCAGCCTGGAAATTTAACTACTTCCTTTGTACATGAAGGTCTCTTTGGATATGGCTTCAATGGCGAAGAAGGAGGAAACCTAAAATTATAGAAAAATTTTTAAAGCCTGTGAGCTCTGAATTACATAATTATCTAAAGGTGTGCAGTAGGTCTTCATATGCATAGATATGACAAATGCCTCAGACATCCCCAGGGTGATGTTAGTTGAGTGAAAGGCCAAATATCCTAAAAGCAGCTTCTCTGGTCTCTAGTTCGTCCTCCAGAATAGCCTAGGTCCCTCGTATAATCTATGACATAACTGAGAGTTTCGTATGGAAGACCCCCTGCATCTCAAATGACATAAACTACCTAAATTTAGGCAACTGATTCAAGTCCTCATGAGAAGATGCTGGTTCTGCTGAAAAAGCTCTAAGTAAATTCTGCCATAATTCTGCAGGTATGCATCCACATGCATCTTCCAAAGGAATACAACACCTTGGATTTAATTTGCAAGCATATATGCATAGCAGCAAAATGCTACTTTTCTCCATGCTTTCCTGACCAACAAATTGTTTTCCAATAAGTTGCATCATCAGTAAAATGAGTAGCATACCTGATTTACCACAGGTTTAGCAGCAACTTTGCAGTGCTTTCCCCTTTGATTTTAATGCAATTGTTTGGTATCCAAGATCTGTAAAACCTGAATCTTCCCAAAACCACAAATTTTAATTACTGTTCAATTACTGTTAATTACAAATTTAATTAATGTTGTAGACAACATTGAGACAGTATGCCGGGACACAGACACAGCCTTTGCTATTACTTATAAGTCTCTCTGGTTCTCACATTCTTATTTAAAGTTTGCCTAACAAGTCAAATCATCATTTGGTAATATTCATGAATGCTTTAGATATTCTAATGAGTGAATAAAAAAAGATAATCACTCTTACATCAAAGGTTATTGAAGAATCTAACCACTTTTTTTCTAATAAAACAACTGTGTATGCTTAGTGGTAATTTATAAAAGAGATTAGCTCAGGTCAAAGTTTTCAGAGTAAACATTGTCAAAGGAATAAAAAGCTACTTGCACTTGTAACCCACACCAAACTGTACATATGAGACCTGTATTTACAGAGTAAAATTCGAAAGGCCACTAGAGGGAGCTGCCAGGACATTAAATACACGAATAAAGGAATATTGGAAAATGGGAGTTTAGTTGTATAAACAGGAGACTGGTGTGTGTTAATAAAGTCACACATCAAAAATGTGATTAGCCTACTGTTTATTCATACTTCAAGTCTATTGGGAAAAGTTGGCTCCAAAAATGCATAAAAGGATGCAATTGTATTAAAAAATATCAAACTTCCATTAGTAACTGAATTATCCTTTAAATTGGAAGTGGGAAAGAACATTAAGACCACAAAAGGCTTTTCTGAATAGCAGATGATTAGGGAAAGAGTGTAAGAAAGCACAAGCAAAGCATGATATTTCACCCAAACAGTTCCCAGAGCTTCCAAATGTCTTCTGCAGGGGTAATGGCTGATGACAAAACTAATCCCTGTCCAGGAAAAGAGAGGACAAAGTATAGCCTCATTATATTAATAATAATTTTCAGCTTCTTTTGAATTGAGAGATTAGTTTCTGCTTGAGTAGTCAGCTTACAAAGAGCCCTCACCTGGAGAACAAAATCTATAAGGGAATACTTTGACAAATTTCGATAGTGAAGGAACTGCAGCATATCAGAAGGATAAGGAGTGCACCTTAATGAAAGATACTTGGGAGCAAGTATTAGAGATCATAAGTGATAGGTACATATGATACATGCAGGTAACATATGTGAAAGATTTCTTTCATACAAGAAAAGCTTGAATTCCGAAGATAAGAGAAAAATGCAACAGCTTTGCTTCACACTCAGCTACCAGCATCAACTACCCATTACTAACACAGAACACAAAAGGATACCAGATATTAGGCAGTCCAGTCACATCATAATTGCTTTCTGTTCTTCAGTACTTTTTCATTAAATAGACATCTACAGACTAGTCAAGCCACTTAAGTTTTTATATGAGATATCAATTACCTTTAGCTTCACCTTATGTGTATCAATCTTTGCATTATCCATATTCTGTTACAAATGTGTTCCATCATCTGGTTTGGATGATACTACTGGAGATCCCTTCTCCACTAGCAAGAACTACACTAAACCTATATTTCTAAAGACATGCCTGCAGTAAATATGCATGCAAGCATTTTGTTTGCACAATGAATCACAGTGCTCCAGTGCTCCAATTCCCCAGTGCTCCAAACTAACAGTGAAGAGCATTCAAAGTGTGTTTCTTCTGTTTGTTTGTTTGAAAGGACTAGTTAGCATTTTTATTTTATCTGGTCTAGTGACTTCTAGGCTCTTTGACCATTAATATTATGTGGACATGAATACAATGTTCTGTTTCTTCATGAGCTCTTTCAGCTGCCATGAGGCCCACTGCTTTCTCCTGCTCAGCTCCTACCAGTGCTTCCCTTTTCCCACTCCATCTCCAGCCATGTACAGGCACAGATTCACTCAGATGACTTGGTCAATTCATTTGCAAGAAAGAACTATGCAAGTAAGGTGGAGAGATGCACAACATTCATACTAGCAATTGATCTGACCAACTACACAGTCACAGAACCATTGAAGACACTTGAAGAAAAGCAACAAGACCACCCTGAAGGGTTTTAACATATTCTGATTAAACTAAACAAATAGTTACCCTGCTACTTCATTTATCTGTTCCATTTATTAAACAGTCTCCCTTTATGGTATATGATATTAAGTCTCAAGAGCATTCATTTTCTAACCCTACAAAATATTTTAGACATCTCTCTATGAGGATAAATTTAAGTTGGCCAAAAGTCTCAAATTACTAGCGGTAGGCAGAAGACATTCCATGCATCTTCCTTAAGAAGCCTAGATAAAGAACAACTGCTTTTTTTGAAGGATGTCACGCATAAAGAATAATGCAGTTAAGCAAGGGCTAATTTATTGCTGAACTACGTACAAATCCAAGTGAACTGAATGCCACTGGAACAAGCTTGTGAAAAAACAGGATGACCTGGGAAACTTTCTTACAAAGTAATGATGTTTACAACATGGGTATGTCACATGCATTATACAGGGTTCCTACTTTTAAAGCACTCCACGTAATAAAGTTCAGACTGCAGGGAACAGCCACACTTAACCTTGTTTGTGGGTCTGCAAAAAACATCAGCCACTCACTTTACAAACATCACATGGACACCTCATCATTAATCGGACTCACAAAAAGGTGAGGAGACTGTTAGTAAAACAGGAAGTATTTAACAGGAAGGCAGAAAAACAAACAGCAATGTCTTATCAAATGCATTTTACCAAAATTGCTATAAAACCAATATTCAAATGTTACTACTGTTTTCAAAAAATATATATATTTGTGAAGTTGCAGTAAAAAGGTTTACCTATATAAGTGACCATCATCTTGAAAGTCCTCCTTGCCCCATCTTCCCTTAATGTCCTCAATAACATGATTTTTCAGGAATTTTTTAAGCAGCTTAACCGTTTGACTGCGAGTTACTTCAGGGCCAAAGTTCTGATTACAGCCGAGCAGTTCATGTAGCCAGTCCACTGCCTCTGAGGCTTTGAAACAGCGCTCATAGCTTTTGAAGCGGCATCGATGCTTCCGTAAGGGCATGCCTGAGCGAAAGAGCTCGATTATCTCATTCCACTGCAGAAAAGGAGCAAAGAAAATTGTTATGGGATCTCTCCCACTACAAACACACTGGTCTTGCATTATAAGATTCAGACGTGGTCAGATACGAACACACAACCACATGCACTTTCATCACTTTTTTTTATAACACTATTGAAATTTAAAGCTCAGATGGAAGCACCTAGGATTTGCCCACAGATGCATGATTCGGAAAGTTGCTGCGTCACAGCCCCCCGCAGCTAAAGGTGCAACCTTCCCCCAGCTTTACTTGAGGGAAGTGTGAGCCGCGGCCCACACAACGCATGGGGCACCCCCCACACCACGCGCGCTCCCCAACCCACGCGCGCTCGCCCTGGTCAGGCCGGGCCGGCTCTCCGCGGGAGCGAGCCGGACGAGGCCGCGGGGGCTCTCACCAGGCGCGTGGCGCGGTAGGGCCCAGGCCCCACGAGCCGCGGCTCCATGGCCAAGCCGCGCCTCACCGTCTCCACGGAGACCGCGCGCGCTGACCGTTTGAATTGCAGCTCACGCGGCACCGCCGCCCGCCATTGGGCGGTGGCGACGCACGTGACAAGCCCACTACCGCATGTGATTGGCTGAACGTGCCCTCCGCTCCGCCCGCGGGTGGGCTGTAACGGCCGCCGGGGAGCCATTTGGTGGGGCCGGGTGGAGGCGTGGGCAGAGCAAGAACCGCAGGGGTGGGAGGAGGAGGAGGAGGCAAGAGCAGGCAAGCGCAGCGCTGCAACGGTACTAAGGGAAGCGCTGGCCTTGCGCAGGGGCCCCGCCACCCCGAGGAGCTCCCGAGCTTACACAAAAGGCCATGAAAGGCAACCCCAGAGGCGCTCTGGCCTCAGAGCCCAAGGAGAACACGCCTGGAAGCTGCTTTACCTCTCTTGTAAACCTACACCCAGCCGCTTGTTCTGCCTACTTCAGACCGAGGGTGGAGAAAAAAAAAGGGCTCAAGGACAAGGCTCAGATTTACATCTAGAAAACAGCGGAGACATCAATGTAGGTTCTCTGTAGCTATTTATCACTTTTAGCAGGAGAATGACCCATTCATTTTATCGTCCTCACAGAAAGGAAAAAAAAAAAGAAAAAAGCCTGTTTTCAGGACCATTGAAAAGGAAGAGCAGGCAGCAATCGTATTTTGCCTCGGCCACATCTTTGAAGTGCAACATTTCACCCCACTTCCTCTCATTATCAATAAGTGTCTCCTTTCCTAGTAATACTGCAATCTGTGGTACATTAAGCATGTAGGATGCACAATTTTTGAGCAGCAAGATACGTGACTGTTGAAATCAAGTCTATAATTGTCACAGGCTTCAACACTGTTTGTGCCATGAAGGGTTGAGCACATTTTGTACTGATGTCACTAGAATACTATGTCGCTATGTGAGACCTCTCTGTATCTACCCGTACAGTACTCTCATATAACACTCTCACTCAACTGCCTCTGCCGGTCAGTGTATCAAACAGCGAAGCAAGCTCTGTTATAGGCATTGTTACAGGAGTAAATCCAAACATTTGGGGAAAATCATTAATAAAACCAAGGCTTCTCTTTTTACAGCCAAAAGGACCATGACAACATGACAGTTTTTAAATACAAAATGCTTGTTGTACATTAATTATCTTGTAGAAAATACTTCCTTTGTATTCCTATTTCTTGGCTAAGTGAAGCTACAAAAGACAAAAATAGCAAAATGACCAACAATTCTCTTCATAATGCACAAAGAACTAAACCAGTGTGCAAGTAAAGAACTGTGCAACAGGAACACAGCGTGACCCTTGCTAACATTCTCCTTGTATGAACAGCGGCTCCCCTTTCTAATATAGTTTTTTACTTCTTATTCAAGCATCTGGCTCTGAAGGCAGTTGTAGATAAAGACAGGACATCTCTTACTTTTTAGGAAACTTCTAGCTGGTACCAATACCTGCATATTTATGTATTTTGAATACAAGACCTGTAGGGAGAGCTTTGTAAAATCAGAAGCAGGACTTCTCCCGCTGTCTCACTGCTTATCTGCAGGGGTGCAGAGCCATGTCCATCCACCAACCAGGAGAGGTAGAGAACAGCAGCATCCAGCTCACACCTCAGATTAACAACATATAGCTTTTCCTGGGAGACCTCTCATTCCCATACGTTTGTTTGGGCACTCAGACTCAAGGAAACTATCGACTAAGTTGTCCCCTTCACCAGTGTTTATTTGGTAAAATTTTATGAAAAAAAAGGGGGAGCGCAGAGGATTCTAGGGTCAAACAGCTAAAAATTAGGGGGTTGCAATATGCATCTCAGGTGAAGTGTCCCCTGGGATTTAATTTTCAGTGTGCCACAACCTTGGTAACCGCAGGGATTAAACAGTAGGAAGATAAAATAAAAATTACTTTATTTGTTTTATAAAGGCGACTCATACATAATTTTGTAAGAAAGCATTTGCAACTCATGTCCAAGATAAAGTGTAAATTCTTTTAGCATTAACAGAACACAATATAATGTCAGTATTCCCATAAAAATATCCAGGTAGCAAAATTACTTTCTTGGAATTGTGCAACAAGAAGGCAATTCAAAAATCCCCAAAAGATTAAGGTACTTGTAAATCTCATACATCTGATCAGGTACAAAGCACCCAAAAAATCACAAGCTTCTTTTCAGTTAGCACTAACCATAATAGAAATATCTATCATAATATCACATTTAAATACAACATTTTCCTTTAAATTTCTTTAACTTCCCATTTACGAGCCTGTTGCATACAGAATTTCCTTAATAAACGCACAGGATAAGTGCAACTTCCACACATCTAACTAGATCCCTTAATTTCTGCACGTGTGACATTAATGACCTGCCTAGCCAAGGAAACCAGCGTGTTGGTTGATTCTATAGGGGCTGCAGTCCTGCCCTATGAGCTCTGCGTGCGCCGCTGCCCCTCTCCTTAGTGCAGGGAATGGCATATGTCTTGTTACCTGGCACCAGAGACCAGAGGCAAAGTGCTGTTAATGGAGAAACTTCAACATTGCATTGCTAGAAAACAAAGAATAAGAAGAACCTTCTAGGAATATAGTTCAATAGATGAAGGGAACAGGAGAGAACAGCACATAGAATCATACTAGCTGGCATCTAGGCTTCAATCAAACTGTTTCTTTAAAGGAACATTTGTGGAAGACTAAGATTTTGGCTATCGAATCACAAGACTTTTTTCCCCCTAAATATTCTAGACTACTAAAATGAAAATATACCTGCAGACACATTGAGTAATATAACAACAATATTTTGGTAATTTATTGAACAAATCAGTAGAATTTTTTTTTGATCATTATACATCACAGATTCAAATAGTGGTCAGAAATTGTTTAAATTAGTAGCCATTTCCTTCACTTAGGGTAATGCTTAAGTAAGTATAAGTTTCCTAAATGAAATGACTTATGGAGTTTTAGTAAAATTGGGTATATCCAAAAAAAAACCCTATCATCTCAAAAGTAAAATCATATTTGTCAGATTAAGATATATCCCATTCTTTAATATAATATAGCAGGTAAACACATACAGTGATGTTTATATGTATTAACAATATTAATGATAACCTTTGGATTCTATAAACTGTATTAACTGAAGTTTCTTTTAATAAAATGCAGCTCACATTCTCAACAGCTTATAACAAAATGAAGTATTTTTTTTTCCTCAGTGTTCAAAGTACTATGTACTTGTCATACACCTTTTAACTTTCCCCAGCAAGTATCTGCATTTCCATGCATCCCCTACATAGACATCATCTATCCAGTCATTTCTAACAGGACAGAAATGAACAAGTAGTTGGGGAAAAGAAAAGCACAAGGTATTTAATTTTTTTTTTTTTTTAAATCTGAGATCCATGTTGTTTCCCTTTCTGTGCGACCTCTCTGTATCTACCCATACAGTACTCTCATATAACACTCTTGTCCAACTGCCTCTGCCTGTGAGTGTATCAAACAGCAAAGCAAGCTCTGCTATAGGCATTGTTACAGGAGTAAATCCAAATATCCCCAAAATTTCTCAAAATTCTGAAACCAAATAACTTACAGTAAAAATACAAACTCTGTTTTGGAAAAAAACAACATACAAAATATACACAGTGTGGTGTGTGCACCTAAATATCTTGATTGTCAAGTAGCACAAGTTTCCGCTTTGAGATATACATATTTTGGTAGACAAGAGTTTGTTTTACTGATCTTTTCTGATCCCATTTCTTGTCATCTTTGGTAGTCTTTGCCCCTTTGTGTACGCATGATACCAGAAGTGCAGAAACAATACTAAAAACAGCGAGCCATATAGCCAAATAATAAACATGAAAATTGGATATTGGTACTGACAATCTTCCATAACGTAGATTTGTCCTATGTGGCACGTTACCATAATAAACTGGACCTGGAGAAAAAAGATATGGAAAAATAATATTTTAAAAGTAAATTTAATATACAAGTTACCTCGCGTACATAAAGAAAACAAGGTTGAGGAGGCTTTGTCCACTACAGAGGTGGACCTATGGAGCACCCAAAAATGTTACTCCACCGAAAAACCTTTTAAGAGACAAAAGGAAGGGGAAGCTCTGGGATAAACTGAAAGGAAGTCTTTGCTTCCCAGGTCAGAGGAAAAAGAAAGAAACAAATAAAACAGAAGCAAAACAGAAAATGCACACACCTACAGACCTGTCTAACTAGTGTTGATTGGGAAACTCCCTTAGAAAAAAAATTGACAGCAGGAGTGGTGAACATAAGTTTTCCCTCAGCCTTACTTTACGCATTGTCATGTTACACAAACAATTTTATGAAGTTTTTAAAGGAAAGTTAATAATCACAGGTTGTACTAGCAGGATAAAAAATCCTCAAATGGTAACTGTTGCAGTTAAATAATCCTTAGTTAACATGAACTTTTCTGTAAATATCAGACCTCAGCAGAATCCTTGTTGATCAGGCCAAGTTAATATTTTAGTCAGAATCAGAGTTTTGAGAATTCAGCTATAATATAAAGCAGGACATGAAAAAGTAGCGAGAGCAGTCACTATTTCAAAGCCATTGGCTGCTAATAGAAGAGTTAATGTAATTATTGCAAAAGCTTTTAGACTCTGAATTACAGAGAGGAAAATTCTTTAAAAACTCAAACAATTCCTGTGAAAGAATGGACAAGAAATTCTTAATACTCTAGGTGACACTTTTTTTTCATATTACTGTTTACATGTGTATTCTGTGGATTAATAGTTTATTATTGTTATTATTGGCAAAAACTTATATTCTAGTCATTTTTACACAGGCAGTGAGTTTTGTAAATTTATTCATCAAGTCCTGCATAAATGAAAACCTCACGTGTAACTATCAGGGAAAATACTGAAATTGGCAGAGCTGAGTGGATTTTGCACCAAACTAAATAAAACAAAGTAAAAATTCACTGTCTAAAGTCTGCATTAGGCATACCGAAGTCCCTGAGCAATGATCAAGTCAAGCAGAAAAATACTCACAAGCTGTATAGTTGTCATGTGTTTTTTCCACCACAAATATTTGTGATAGGCTGGTCCCAAAGAACAAATTCCATAGTAAGTGTACATGATGACATGAACCATAGAGTTCAATAAAGCATGAAACGTTCCTAAACCACCTGTAGAAGAACAAAAGATGGCAGCATTATTACATTGCATATTTAAAGAACCACCTTGGGGGACAGCAATAAAGCCTAACTCATTTATACATAATGAGATATGCAAGAAGTTTTATCACTTATTTTATTTTTCTTCATTAAAACATGCTCAGAGAATTTAGTGGCAATTGTTCCTCCTACTTTATGCCACCTTACTGGGCATTGTGCTGAACTTGGGCTAGACATACGGGATAAACTGTTTTTCTCCTGAAAACTGAGATTTCCAGGGAAGGAATCCCAGTTTCAGATAGTCAGTTTGGGGAGTCATGATCTAAGTGAAAGTGTCACACATCCATGCTTCACCTCAAACCATACTGACAGGGGAAATGAAAATTAAGGCCAAGTAAACCCTGCTTTGAGACAAACTCATGACTCAAACCGGCAAGGCAGAAACATTGCAAAAAGTGAGCAAAGATCCTTCTACTATGGTTCTACTATGGGATTAGATGATACTGCCAAAAGTAATTTTATGAACAGAAGAAACTGCAGATAAAAATGAACCAAGAATATAAATAGAGAGAGAGAGAGACAGGAAAGCATTTCTGAAATATAAACACAAAAATATTGAGTACCAAGGGAAAAAACAAGTCATGAAAGCTGATACTTAGCAAGAAATTTTGTAATCAAAAGCCAATTTTCCATTAAGAATCACTCAAATTAAAAATAAAATTTATTTTATGATTTTTTGTAGCTCACAGTAGCCTTACAGTTTTGTAAATCGTAACCACTTAAGCAGTGACTAGAAGCTCTATTTGAAATGTAGCTCTGTGTATATCTGAAAATAATTTCAAGTATCCCTGCAATCCAAATTACAGACTTTCTGGCCTGTGATATTTTTTTAAAAGAGGAGAGAGTTAAAGAGAGAGTTAAATGCATGGGCCCCATTGGAAATTCCCTGTTACTATCAGGTTAGAGAGAATCAGCCTCTCCTTTCACAAACTCATTGTTTTTTTAAAAAACATGTTCCAAAGCGTCCTCAGTAGAGACTGTAACACCACTATTTAGAAGAAAGAAGAAACAATGATGAAACTGAATACAAGATAAACATGAACGGGACTGAAATTCTTGGAAACAATTTTAAGTTATCAAACAGAACAGTATTTAGAAAGATTGGTAAAAAGATAAGCAATCAAGTGTTAGAAACAAACACAGCTCTTCATGCATATGAGGGAATATCACTATCAGAGGACAAAACAGATCTTGCAAATTTTCAGAAAGTGTTTGGCAAATTATCACATGGGAAAATTGATTCTGAAGATAAATCCGAAACCTGCAGCTGGCATACTGATCTGATGTCCAGATAAAAGCCAGAAAGTTCATCACCTATAATGGGAACTTTTCAAGGAGGAAGAGCAGTTAGTTGTTGAGAATTCTTAGCAAATCTAAACTACTGAAGTCCACATTGAGAAAACTATTTACAATTTCATCATTAATTTACAATTTCACCATAAAGTCACACAAGAACTTTTGAGAAAGACCTGGTCAAGACATCACACTTTCAGTAACAAAAACTGAACAACAACAACAAAAGTATATCCTGTTGTATGCTGCACCCTGACACCCATTTTTTTTAATTCAAAAAACAAGCACTAACAGATCAGGTGTCATAAGCAACAGTCATTGCTTATTCATCAATTTGTTGCTCTTTTTCTTGGGAAATGCCAAAAAATGACATTCTAAAGAACATGACTGAAGATGTATGTACAAAAACATATTCCTCAGTGCAAACTCCTTATACTTACACTAAATGCTTAAAAAAAAAAAAAAAAAAAAAAGGAAAACCAACAAAAAAACCCACCCACACACTACAGATATACTACTAAATGACTGTGCATTTCTCCATTCTGTTCTCACCAGGATATTTTTATGGC
>JAUBNY010000700.1:10105213-10129333 GCA_032275445.1 Crypturellus soui
GTTCTCATCAGGATATTTTTATGGCATGCTGTATTTATTAGTGTTCTAGAGCATAGAAAAATGCATTCCAAGCAAATAAAATGCAAGAATCAGTCCTTTTTTTTGCTCTTCAGAAAGACTGCAGAGAGAAGAAAATATCTTAATAGATTTGTGAGGGACAGAGTATTATAAATAAACTTCACTTATGTGATCCAAGACCAATACAAATAGCTGAAATAGAGCCTGAGTAGCTTCTAAAGCAGGCAAAACAAAGGACATTAAGAACAAAGAGAACAAACTTCTCCCATCCAATTCAATGCTTATGTTTCAAGGGAAAGATGAATTTAAGGAAGTTTCAGACTATCTGCCCCATGCTTCTCCCTACCACTCCTAATTTTGCAATCAAGGTTTTATTTTCATGTAAAAATGCTCTTGGTGTATCTATGCCTCTCTTCCCTGAATCCTCCTCCCCTAGTAGAAAGCAAGGGGACACAAAATGCTGCTAAAAAAGAAAAGTGAGTCCTTCTCACTTGTATGTGTTACAGTTTTTAAATGGAGAGTGATTTCAGCTGTTACAAAGAATCACAGAATCTTCATGGTTGGAAAAGTCCTTCAAGATCATTGAGTCCAACTGTACATGAGAGCTATAGACATCTATATTTTAAAACACTTATATTCCAAGATTTTTAATTTTTTCTTTAAATATTTTTTGACATTTTTTCTTTTTAACTTTTGCTACCAGAAGATATATACTGAATGTAACTACCTGCAGCAAATTTGACTCCAAACCACCAGGTCCATGGCATGATGGAATGATGAAAGACATGCAGGAATGTAACTTGGCTGTTCTTCTTACGCAGAATAAAAAATACCTGAAACATATTTTAACAAACAACATGTTACAGAAACCACACAAGCCCAACAGACTTGGAACAAACTGTTTGCTCCCTACTATGTGAGGCTGGTGCGACAGGGAAAACGTATGGAAATGGGTGTTTGTTAAATACAGCCAAGAAGTTGCCTTAACAATAAAATCAAAAGCTGCTGAGAAACAGGTACCTGATTAGGAGGATTCAAAACAACTATTTTGTATAGGGACTACTTATAAAGGCACACTCTAACCACTGGGTAGCAAAGCTAATCAGAGAGCTAAATTGGTCAGGCTTTTCCAGTTTCAGCATTCCTGATCCTTCCATCAGCATTCCATCGGCCCAGTCAGGATGATGTTCAGGTGCTGAATCATGAGGTTTTCGAGATGAAAGTGAGATGAAAGACTCTCCCTGCAGAGCGCAGGATACCCTAACTGCTCATTAGGTAGCTCCTGAGTCACCGCTCTTGTGCCAGACACAGCAAGGCAACCGTGAACCACGAGCAGCTCAATCACAGTCAGAAGCTGGTGTGAGAAACACTAAACCAGCCCTGCTAGGAAATGCCTGCCTCAAAGAGAGCACAGCAGAGAACTGGTAAGGCCAAGGGAGGCTACGCTCTGCTTTAATGTAGGGCTGCTCAGACTCTCTTTGAAACAGCTCAGACTGCAGCACTAGTATCGGCCACATGTATAATTATGGCCACCAACAAGGGAACTTGAAGCGGGCAGGTACAGCGACTTATGCTGTATGCAGAGTTGTCGGTGCAAACATTCAAAAGGTGGAAGATAAAATCTGAAGATGATATGGAGGAGAAAAAAAAAAAGTAATCAATGTCAAATTTAACTTGCAGTAGTCAGCACTGAGACAAATATCTCACAGTTTAAGCTTAACACAATGAATTAGTGCTTTCAGCTGCTGAACAACTTTCACTTTTTCTTAATGGGTTTCCTCTTTCTTAAAGCTTTCTTTTGCAAATCTATATTTTGGCTGATAATCAAGGATCAACAGTGTAACTGGACAATAAGATGAGAAGAGATAACAAGGGTAAACACCTTGTTGGGATTCCAGTAACAGAAGGTTGACTAATCAATAATTCCTTCCCCTCACCAGGCAAAACAGCATTGGTTCTTTGACAGTGAAAGGAAACTGCTCTACTTACAAGTTTACAAATACTTACAGTGTCTAATAATTCAATGAACTTGGAGAAATAGTAAAGCCAACAAACTCGTAGCATCTGCAAGAATGAACAGAAAGAGTCAAATCATAATTATTAAGACAGAGAATCTACAGGAAAAACAAATAACTATATAATGGGAAAGTATACAGACAAGTGGTGTCACCCGTGGCGACACAAAGTTGACAGAACAAGATT
Source organism: Crypturellus soui (assembly GCA_032275445.1). Taxonomy (NCBI): domain Eukaryota; kingdom Metazoa; phylum Chordata; class Aves; order Tinamiformes; family Tinamidae; genus Crypturellus; species Crypturellus soui. Next base: position 10,107,434 of record JAUBNY010000700.1, read on the forward strand.
TAATCATATAGTTGGCTTTTTTATTTGTTTTAAACAGCAAACCCCCCTTAATCCTGATGGAATTTTAAAATCAAGGTGAACAAGCCAACAAATACATTGCCTATTTATTTTTCCTAAGCAACCAACCCCTTCAGTTAACTCGCAGGCTCTGTGTTTTGCCAAGGGCATTTCCATTAGCGCATTCCACTCTACAGCGGTGCGCTCGGTCACTCGAAAAGGAGTTGCGAAAACAAAGTCAGTGCAGCGTGACTAGCTCGGCCTTACATCTGCCCACTTACTCTGAGAGCTGTAGGTGACCTCGAGTAGTCGACAATATCACACCGGAATGAATACCCTGTGGCCCAGCCTGACATAAGAAACTGTGGCAAAGGAAAAAAGGAAAAGAAATAAAAAGAAAAAGGCAAAGTTTTACTTTATGTCTTATAAAAGATTCATTTCACTTGACTTTTGCAATCACTAAGCATGAGAAAAAATTAAACAAACTTGTTTATTCAGCAACCTTGTCAGCCATCCACCTCTGGGCACTCTAAAAACCTTTGCTGTTGCAAATTAACAAATTCCAAACTCAAGGACCACACCTGCGGATGAAACTAGTCTCTACATCCCACTATGTCACCCTTAGTAGCTGACAAAGTTAAATACAGGATAAACTCAGAATAAATACTGGGTACACATCCTGCAATTAAATCAGGTGACAAAAGCAAGTCAACACATTTTAAATTTTTGGAGTTTTGAGATGTTTGGCTCTAATAACAATTTTAAGAAAAACAGTATAAACAGAATAGCATGTTTAAACTCACTAAAATGAGGGAACAATTAGTATGTCCTATATTTTTGGCCTCACAGATTCTAAAATTGTGTTTAATAACTGAGCTGCTTGATGCAATTAGTCTTCCATTGACAAGGCCCATGAGAAGCTAAGGTTTTACGATCAAAAGCAGAGGTGCAGGACTAGTGACTGTATATAACAAGTATCACATGTAGTATTCTCTTCCAACCCAGACAAGAGCAACACTGTTAAATTTAAATGTGGTTCACTCTCCTGACAGCCAAATCAGATAGGACTACCAAATCTTAAGTTTTTCTTTTTTTTTTTTTAAACAAAACTCCCAAATTTGCTTTGATTTATCACCATAATTCACCATTCATGCCCAATAGAAAGTTTCTTGACAAATGAGAGTTTTAGTCCATAACTGCAACAGATGTTTGTTTTTAAACAATCATTTGCTTAAATTGAACAAGATTTGGGGCACCATCAAGATGGCACAATGCTAAAGCACCTACAAAACAGCTTGAATCTAGACAGGGAAAGAAGTGGCTTTTTGCTGAGACATAAAAAATGTTTGAGATTTGCTCTATTTTACTATCTCTGTATTCTTTCATGAGATTGTAAAATAGGAGCCGTGAGAGCATATTATTGAAATATTATATTAGTACTAGATTTATAGTTTTTTAAATATATTTTTTGTTTTCATTTATAAGGGTTCAAAAACAAGAGCAAACACAACACCTAATCACAAAGCGAAGCCTAGAGGTTTTTTAAAACCAAGAGTCAGGTAACCTACAGCTCTGCCCTTGCCCAACACTGGCTTTTGACACAAGAGCCATTTCACAAAGCTACAGGGGGATTCACTGTAACACTAAATGCAAGTTATGCAAGTCGATTTAACAGAAATGTCGCCCATCCTACAGAATTATCTGCAAAATTTCCATTACCAATTTGCCAAACCTGAAATAGCTGCATCGCATTGAACATGAAGAGGGGCAGTACTACAACAGTGGTGCTTTGCCAGGCAAATGTATAAATGTATCATACACCAGAATTAAGTGTAATAAATAGCTTCTTCAATAAGAAAATGTAGTTATTAAAAAAATCTTTTAAAGTTTCAGACCACTAAATTACAGCTATTATATAGTCTGCACTACTCAAGCTTAAAGATTTTTAGGTCATTCACCACAAAACCCTACGTGACCCATCTCTCTTGAAAGTCCAACATTTGCTTGAAATATCAACTGTAGCAAAATTGAAGACTCCTTTTGAGAGAAAGGGTACTTACTATTTCTAAAAAGTCACTACTAAAGTTTTTTTTTTTTAGGATAAAAATCTCAAAATTAGATATTGTTACCTTTTCTATTTAGAATCTAGATTTAATTGAAGATTATTCTGCAGTTGAACACAAGTCTATACAGTGTTTGAAACATCCTTGCTGACTACCACGTAGTGGAACAGAAACAATTACAGCTAAGACATGTATTCTGTTTTGCCTCCTCCAGCCCAGGGAAATTAAATAAGTTATGAGGTATTTCTAAAATGACTTGCAATAGCACATAAAATATTTTACAACCTTCTGTTCAGGTATGAAAAAAGGGAGTATCAGCTCAATTAGTTTAGCATACTCCTTGGAGGAATGTAAGTAGAAGAAAATAATACTTATTTTGAGAACTGCAGAAGAGGAATTTTATCATTAAATTCCTCAAAACATAGTATGCAATAGTCAGAGACACAAAATTTAAAATACTTTTAAAATAAATGCTGTACTTACTTCATAAGTCATATATATTGAAAGGGTTACCACACTAAAGTTGTAGAATGCCATTATCTGCCTGAGTTCAAAAGGCTTTTTATTTTCCATGAGTTTGGGTCCCAAAGAAGTGACAAAATAAATGTAGGTTCCAACAATAATGGTTGTTGGAAAAGGTGAGGACATGAGCGGCCAGCCTTCCACTCTTGGGTCTAAGAAAGGAGAAAAGAAAGAAAGAAAAAAATACATTAAAAAGAAAAAAGAAAAAAAAAAAGAGATCTTTTCAGTACTTATCAGGTCCTAAAAAAATGCTGATTTTTATTCAGCAGGTTTCTGCATTCACAGCTCAGACTGTAAAGTGCATTCACTGCAAATCCCCACTGACTGGTGCACAGGGCTCAGCACCTGCCGGATTCCAGCCTTCTGCATCGACCCCTCGCACTTGCAGCCAAGAAGACAGACAGCAGTCCAGAACTGGGAGCTCTGGTATCTGAGCTAATGCTCTACCTGAAGGAAAGCCCATGTTTTCACATGTTAACACAGTTGGAGAGGCAGCAGGGGAATATAACAGGCAAGCAGAGCACAGAGGCTGAATCTCCAAGGGAGGCTTCACTCTTAGGGGCACAAACCTTGTCTACCAAGTTCAGGTCACAGAAGAACAAGCAGTCCCACTTCTCAAAATCCTTGAGCCTCCTAAGATGGGTGTTGTTAGACAAAGTCATCAGAGGGATTTTGAAGTTAGAATATGTTCTGTCCCATTAGTTGATATTCATAGCTTAGTACTTGAGGCCTATGCCTATTAAATCCAGACATGCCAGCCCTCTCATTGCACCACAGAACAGCCAGTTTCATATTGCAAGTTTCCAAATGATAAAATTGCTGCAAGTTCCTCTTCAGTTATCCCATACAGATGAACTTTTCAACAGCCCTCCTTCTGTGCACGTCCCTCCGGGGCTGACCACGGCAGACACTCCAGCTTCTACTACGATTCACTTGCTTTGTGGTCCATCACAGAGGCCTGGCTCTCGCTAAAGGCCTGGCCATTTCTCTTTAACAAGGAGAAAGCTGAGCTAATATTTTTTCAGACTTTTGGAAGTTTCATTTCGTAATGATCCAAACTTCACTATTGTGTCAGTAAAATGCTGCTTTCATGCTTCGTTGCTCTGCTACGCAGGTGTAATTTTACCACTACACATCTTTGTTAAACATTTAATTTATGACAGAACCGCCCCAGGTTAGCGATCGCCAGCCCATGGCATTCAAGCAGCATATTATTCCTGGCACTCTCTCATGTTGTTTCCAGACACTGGAAATTTAGTATAGACTAGGAGGAGAGCAAAATGCAAGGCTACTTACAGCCTGTGAGGTGCTCAGTCCTGCTGCCCACAGATTAACAAGGACATTAGGTAAAAAACAGCATTAGGTAAAAATGCCAACAGGCATTAGATAAAAAAATGAAATCTGTACACATGGTACTGCAAGAGAATCACCAGCGCTTGACAAGCCCGAGCTTGAGATCTTGTTTGTTATTCCTTTGACAAACATGAAGAACTACAGAACAGCAGTGTCAAACCAAAGCATGTTTAATATCCTCCTATCAGCTGCAACAAGAGAATTATGTTCCTTTTCTAAACAGGAGTATGATACAGGGAATTACTCCTAGGAATCATTTCAGATTATCATAACTCATCAGGTTTTGTACTTCCTTTTACCTGCTACGTAAAGGTCAACAAAGCAAAATACAGAAATACTGTATGCCTAACTATTAATCATTAGCTTTGTAGCAACAACAAAAAAGCTTTATATTCAGTAGCACAGAAATACTATTTTCTGGCAACTCCTATAGAAGAATGACTATCTATACTTTTGGCTGGTGTTTAAATCCATAATATATGTTCTGTTTTTTCATCTTTTTTAAATCACAGAAGCTATTCCATTCTTTTTAGTTCAAAATGTAAATAAACAGTTTGAGAAATCTTAAAAAAAAAATTTACAGGAAGAAAAAGCTACTTAAAGTTGTTGATAAATATTATACTAGAATGTACAGAATACTATTCACAAATCATTAAATCATCATAAAGTGAATACACCTTAGACTGAAATGACTCACCAGCATCCTTAATCCATTCATCATAAAGTAGTACAGCCTTTGATGTCAGATTGCTCAGGGCCATTTTCGCTTGACTAAGATTTTATGATGCTGCCTGCAGGAAAACAGAACAAAACAGAAATACGGATTTCTCAATTAATGAAAACAAAGATGAATAAACTGTTTGGGTAAAGATTTTCAGGAAGCAGAAAAAAAGTATGGAGAAGGTTAACAGTGCCCTATGTGAGAAAGATAGACTGGGGAGTGTTAGCTGACCACATGCACTATGCTTGGTGCTAATTTATAGCCGAGTTACTGTGCGCAACTGTACGATTTTGTAATCTCTCCATGCCAAGTTTTGTCTTTCCATGTCATAAAGCGTTATCTCAGGAAACCATTCTGTGGTTAACCGTTGAAGTTAAGGGGAAAATATAAATAAAGGGCAGCTGATTACATACGTTTTTATAACCATCTCATTCAAAGTTCAATTCATTGATAGAAAAAATGCAGCTTTGCAGTACTTGCTCTTAATAATGAGAACTCCGATTTTATAACTAAGAAGTAGTTTTAAGGTTGGAGGGAGGGAAGAGAGATGCTACTGTGTCTGCCTACTCCTTTTAAATGCAATAATTAGTCATGCTATAATCAGTATGAAAATTTCACTCTGATGAATCAACTGCTTCCACACCAGGACTGTGAAACATTGTACCACCACCGGTAATACTAGCAACTCACAAAAATTACTCAGCACATCCACTTTGCAAGAAACACCACCCGCATATGTAAAGCAAAGCTCTTCTGCATACTGATTATTAACCCTCAGAAAATTCTTAACTTATATAGGTATACAGTTATACATAAGTTATGTATATATATATATAGGTATATAACTTATATAGGTTAACTTAACTTATATATACAGCAAATATACATATATACACACACATAATTTTCTCCCCAGACGGTATCTCTCCTACTCCCACTTCAGCTTCTCTCCTGCCACGTGGTTCCTGTGAGTGCACCCGCACCAGCCCGACGCAGCATCTGCCCTGGCCAGCCCTGCCCCTTCCCACAGCCTCCCCAGCTGCCGCCCCAGCCTCTGCCGCCTCGCCAGGGCGATGCCAGCTCCATACTCTCCCCGCAACTCCTCATCACCCCCACCTTATCAATCCTGCATAGTAACTGCACTCTAATCTCCCTTCTAAATTTATCTCCTGCTCCCTCCCTTTGCATAAGGGTTTTTAGGCACCTCAAAGCACCACACCCAGCCCTCGGCCCAAGGCGCGGACTGGCGAGGCCGCCGTCATCACAGTCCCTCTGATCACCCTCTCCCCTGCTCGCGTTTGGCTACCACTTGTTTTCCTAGTTGGGCTTCCAAGTTATGTGCCTGTACATCTGAAACCACCATGCATTTCCAGTTCAGAAACTGTCCCCTCTGCAAATCTTTAAAGTTCACATCCCCCAGAAATGTCATGCTCCAGCATCAGCATTTCCAAGTCAACGTCACTGCCTTTGTGCTGATCATCTTCCAGCACATATTCTCTACTACTTTGCACCACATGAATTTAGAGAACTACTTGAGTTCTCTAAATGTAAAGTATAAAATTGCATAAAAGAGTACAAAAGTGGGTGATGGGTTCCACGCTTCATCATGGCCACCACATTCAAGATATAGCATCATTCTTGCACTTTACAGTCTAAAAACTATTTTTTGTGAATGCCAGAAGGACAGATACTGAGTCGACAAGCCTATTTTCCTTCACAAAACAATTTAAAATTAAGATATTTCTCTTTTTATATATTAGAGTTTTTTCCTCATCTTCTTTCTTACAATTAGGATATGTTTTTATTGAAAAGGTAATATATTGAGCTATCAAACATTTTCCATAAATGCAAACTGTTCAAGGAAATGCTCCACTGTTCAAAGGAAAATAAAAGCAACTAAAAGGCAGAGGACCTGTCCCACAGTCTGCTAACTGTAATGCTCCCTTCACAGAAGTGACATTCTGCTAGTACAACTTCGAAGCTGAACTTCAGAGTTAAGTCAGTATTTCCACCACATACCCTTGGATATGAGGGATTGCTGAGACAACTATGAACATTCACTAAAGGTCAAAAGCTGCCATGAAAACCATCAAGGTATTTCTGATTTTAATACCTACATGTACGACAGTCAACTTCAACTTACATAAATTAATCTGCTTACTCCAAACTGCTGACCATGTCATTCTAACATAGTAAGCATAGCTCAGACATGGACATTTTAGTGTGTTTCAATTCAGTTTCAATGGGATCCACTAAGCGGATCAAAGACTCCTTTTTTATTCAAGTGAAGTACAAGCATACTTAAAAAAAAAAAAAAAAAAAAAAAGGCTTTCCAACCTATGTAGCTTATACCAGAACAGCACATCAGGAACTAGACTTCTTCAGAGATTTCAGTTTCATCTATTGTCATTTTTTTATTTGATGGTTCCATCCATTTCACATTGAATGGGTCCAAAGGCACTTTCTGTAATCACTAAACCATTTTCTGCATATTTCGGAGCTCTAGCTGTGCTCAAAAGTCCACAGCACCTGCATTTATTGCACAGTCTGCCGGAGCTCAAGAGCACACAGAGCCACTGTCACTTTTATCATAGCACAAAAAGGAAGAAGTCTGTGTTCCCTCCGACCAACTCAAACCTTCAACATGGGCTGCAAAGGGCACCAACACCTTATTAAACTCTACAGCTACAAAAGTGTTGGCAAGTCAAGGCAAGCAGGGGACATTCCCTTCCTCTCTAGGGGAGATTTCAGTCATGCTCTCCATGAGAAACCTACTCTATGGCCAGAGATACATTTTAAATACCTTGCTGCATAAGCATATCTGTGGATGATATCGTATGTAAAGCCTATGCTGTCTTCGACACACAGGAACTTCAGTCTGATAACTACAGCAACCCAGCTACAAGCAACTGAGTGAGGCACCGCAGGAGGAAGAGAAGAAGAATCTACGTCTTATAAATATTTTATTAAAGCAGATTGATTATGTTATTCTTATAATCGAATGTTCTTCCTGTCTCAGCCTCATGAGTCTCTGAAGAGACAAGGCAGAGCAAACAGAAGACACACACAGTTCAGCAATACAGCAAACTGCTACAAGAATATTCTACCTTGTGCACAGTATGGCTCAAATGTTTAAATAAAATTATAGTAACTGAATACAAACTACCACAATGTATTTAATCAGCACTTCAGTAAAACAAAGTTTAATGACTTCACTGCCCACTCGCGCTCTCCACGCTCCCATCCTGACAAAGACATTACTGTAATTCATGCTGGCTAGCTCAGCCTGCTGACTAAACTCTATGTTAAATTAATAAGTTGCTGCTTCAAAATATGCTCTCAAAAATCCAGAATATTCTCAGAAGTTGCTGGCTCAAGATGCGGCTGCCACTTACTGCAGGTCTGGAGGGGAGTTGATCTGCTTTTCCTCCCTTTATGGGGCTGCCTTCTCTCCTTCCACCACTGCAAGCTGACAAGTACGTGATTATTTACATCTATCCTCCTGCCTTGTCAATGCACCCTTAATTATGTGCACGACACGCGTTGTCTCTGTTCAGCACCTCCCTCACCTGCCAGCCACAGTGACCAGAAGTGAGCTTTTTACCTGGAACCAGGTTGTTTGCCCCCGCGAGCCGCCGCTCCGAGTGGAAGCAGGTCCGATGGGAACAGCCCTCTGTCCCTTTTCCCTGGGAGAGGCGCATTCCCACCCCTCCTGACCCCGGTGCCCGTCAGGACTTGCTGCTCGCCTCCCTTTCAAACATTTCACAAGAAGGGATGGAGCAGGGGCCCTTTGCAGTCAAGGTCTGTGTTTGTTCCTAAGAAAACAGAGCAGGCACAACCCTGGGAAGTTGGGAAACTCCTCCTGATGTGTTTGCAGCCTAGGCCTTGAGAGAAGGATGCACCTGGCAGCGCTGCCACCTTTGCTCAGTCCTGCACACGCACACATGACAAACTCACTGCCCACTTCCAGGTGCAGAGTAGTCTAAGCAGAATAAACTAAAAACAAATATTCTAATAGCAGCTGTAGTGTTTGCAAGAAAGTGACTGCTGTTCAAAAAAAACTTTTTACAGCTAAAAGATTTTACATCAACTTTGGTATGCAACACTGCTACTTTACTTTCAATGTGCTTTACAACTCTACTTGTCAAACTTAATTAGCTGCCTAGTTTTCCTTTGTAAGGAAAGTAATTTACTCTGTGAGGGATTGATGCATCATATTAGATTTTCAGGATTTTGTGTTTGCTAACTACCCATAAATAGGGTTACTAGCAGCATGGGAGCTATTTTATGTTACCATGTTACACTTCTTTGACAGACTTAAAATTCTCATAAATATGAGGAAAAAAATATGACCAAGGTCTCTTATTTCTTATTTAAAAGAGTGAAAAAATGCCCCATACCCAAGACAAAACAGCATCTTATGCTTCAGCAACAGCCAGACCATTTTTGAAAGACTGCTTTTTCACCACACAGCTATGTTGCTAAGAAGCAACCTATAATGCGTTGGCCATAATACCATCCTCCATAATATCTGACAGTTTGATTCCGTAGATCTTATCCATATGTTATAAATATATATGTATATACATACACACACACATATATTTTTATATGTATATATGAATATATATGAGGGATTGGAAGTATTTGGCTGGAAGAAACAGGCTGGGGGCAGCCTGAGAAAGCCATGAGTTAAGTACAAAACCTTAGTTCTTCAAGCTGCAAACCCATCTTCACACCAAGCATCCGTAAGGCTACAATTAAGTTGAATAATATATATTTAGTTTATGCATCTGCTGAGGTACATACCAAATCAACAGTAAGAAATTTTCTTTTGAAAATAAGTGTCCAGAATGCAGCAAATGCTCCCGAAGTTACTGAAGTCAGACTGCTGAGTCTTTTACTGAGTGAGGTCATTTTAAATGATGTATCAGAAATTATTTACTTCCATAAAGAAAAGACAAAATCTGCTGTGTAAACCTGTGCAGTTTGAAAATTTCTAAAGAAAATATATGCAGCTCTCTCTAACAAATGTGCTCAGAAAACAAGCCCTGAAATCACCTCACAAAAACATACAGAAGGTACTCTGCTTTTGGGGGAAAAAAAAGGGATGTCCTTTAATGTAAAAATATCTATGGAAGTGCGCAGTAGTGCACCTATGCTCAGGCAAGCTGAAGACATGTTTAAGCAAATGTGTCTTCATCATTAGAAAAGCAGCAGCCGAAGTGAGCCCAGTGGTGGGAAAGGCCGGCGAGAAGCGCAGGGCACCCGCGGCCCCCGGCTCCCTGCGCCTGCAGAGCCCCCGGGGCCGGCCCAGGCTTCCGCCGGGACCGCTGCACGAGAGGCAAGTGTGGGCAATGAGATCTTCGACCCCAGCAAACCAGCAAAAAGGTTTTTCCCCAGAAGTGAACAGGTTACAAACAGCACCGCAAACCACGTGAAGGGGCGGAGGCCCCTGAGACACAAAGCGGGTACGAGGCTGCCCCACGTGCTCAGATTGTGCTGGCTGCACAGATGCCACTCGTGAGCCTAGCAAGGGAATTACTGGTATGTCTTAAACATTCTTCTGGAGGAGAACAATTAATTTCTCACATTCCTCTGCCTAACCCACATGAAAGATATTTGCCATTCTTTAGGCTACTCTATTCCCCTTACACAGACAATATTAAAGGAGATACCAAGATTTGTTTTTAAGCATCAAGTTTGTAACAGAAGCTTTAGCACCCATGGTCACTAAGCAGGAAATAAGTGAAGAAAAGCAGCCTAACAGAAGTGAGCAAAACGCAAGCGTCTCTCTGAGGCTCTAATACAAGCTTTACCGTTCCAGAACCAACCTCCAAAGCTCAATGGTCACTCATGTTAGGAACCTGCAGCAGAGAGCAAAGCAAATAATTAGCAAGATGGATAAACTCTTTTTACAGGTGTCCTTCAGCAAAAGGCAGGAAAATGCAACGGTAAAGCACAACCTTCCACCAAGATAATTTCCACTTGCAGCAGATGCCAAAGACAAAGGTTCAGGCACATACGCAGGTCAAGGCCCAAGCCAGCAGTTCTGTAACAACAGGGGACTCTCCCTCCCCTAGAACCCAGGGGCAGACAGTGAAAACCTGTAAAAAAACATGGACCCAGGCAGGTGCAGCTTCAAAATGATAGTTGGGAAACAAGAGTAACACTGACTTGCATATTCCGGTGCAATTATGAAATTTTAGTTTCAGAATCATTTCATGTGTTATTGTAACTCTGCTCTTGGAGTTTACCTGACAGCTAAACCAGAACATTTCACAGATTTTATCTCTAGTTTTACCTGGGAAATACTAGCTCTGCCCTTCCTGTTTCCCAAGATTGTGTGGTTATACAATCACACAAATTTTAACCACATTACTCCTTTATACCGCAAGGTAAACAAATACACACTGCCAATTACATTTGATTTATTACTCATCTATATTCTGCAACAAGGGCTTAAGTTTTGGTTGGGTGTCAACTATTGTTACAGATTTCCCCACCTAGAGAGGGGTTTCCATCCACAACCTTCCTGATCCTTTAATGCCTTCTCTCAACCACGCAACCCATTTTTAGAAATACTCATCTTATAGGCAAGTTGGCTACTTTCTGCTTAGCATTAGTTGGTCTTCACTTTATTCTTAATATGACTCATAAACACTGTCCCTGTTAGATGACAGTTCTACCTAAGCAGGATACAAAAAGTATGCAAGGCAGTTCTGTAATGGAGGTCTCTAAGACATTTCTACATGTTAAGGGATGTACTTGTTAGCCGGCACTTTGGTTAAATTGCAGGCTTTGTCTTTGAAGGATGTTCCTTTTTAATAAACAGATCCAAACTCACTCATTATAGTGCATCAACAATTTCTCCACGTATATTTTGGAGAGGGAATAGCAAGTTTAAAATAAGCACAAATTCCTTTAATTAAAAACAAAAATCCAAAGATGTGAAAGATATTTAGAAACTGGTTTAGAGCATCTAACTGTAAAACTCAGCTTTGGCAGTAGTAGACTGATTGCTACCTTATATAATTACTGAATTATGTACATAGCACCTCTTTATTTAATGCTTTGCTTTAAAAACTACATCAAATCTGTCTTTTACTCAAATGAATAAAGCACTCTGTAAACAGCAGAACTAGTGAAAATACACTTCATTTCAAACACACTTCCCTTCTTTGGTTTTCTGCCAGCCTAATGGATTTTCCATTCTGATGCGGCTGAAAATAAAGACCAATTCATGTTTCTTTCCACACCTGCCTATAAATTTGATTGTTACAAGATCTGATACTGGAGACCTCACAGCAAGTTGGAGCAGGGGTAACGGGCACAGAAAAGCTCCTCCATTCGGCACCGGGTTCGGGTCCTTCAGGTGCAGCAGAGGTGACACTACTGTGCTTGGCTCGCGGGCAGAACGGGCCACGGGTCCTTCTCCCCATCTCCTCATACCAACCAAACCACTGGGGACGGCTGAAAGGGAAGCCCCCCCGAGCGTGGAGTCCCGCGGTACGACATGACAAACAGGCCTGCTCCTCACGCAGCTGCAGGACGAGCCCACTGACCCAACCAAAACTGGAATCTTCCCAGGAAAGGTGATATTTTCCAGACAGACCAGTGGGTGCAGCGCAAAGGGCTCGTGCAAGGGAATGGCGAGAACTCCGCACTTGGGCAGGAAGGAAGCAGCAGCTCAGACACAAGCTTATGGCAAAATCACATAAGAAGGACACTGGGATCAGTAAGTCCAGGCCTGCATGGACAACCATGTACGAGCGGGGCAGAGAGAAGTGTGGGCACCGCACTCACCAGGTCATCGCTCTGCCCGTCACGAGGACACTCACTGCACAAGAGCTGAAGCCACTGAAATTACACCGTGCTGCAACAAGGCAGAGAGAGGTCCTGCATCACCAATATCTTAAATTAGCCGACAGCACAATGATGCAAGTGAATGTCCCATGTTGCCTAGGAAGGCACAGCCTGGATGAAACTTTCCTTGCAGAATCAAACAGGATTATCGATTTCGCTCAAGTACAAAAACGACAACATTGGGCAGGCTCCAGAAAACTCTCCTAGTTTTACCAAGAAAACAAACACCCCGGACATTAGCACCTCATCCTGTTTTCTTTCACTGCATTTCTTGTGTTTCAGGGAAAGGCAAAACATAGACGAGCTGGAAGAAAGGCTGCTAGAAGTCTATATTTGATATCGGTGCTTCCCCACCTTAGCCAGAAGCTCTGTAGCGGGCCCGCTCGCCATGCAAGTCACCCCACACACCGCTGACCTGCCCGTCTCTCCATGCCAAGCGCCACGCAGCGCCCGGCGTGCGGCGGCTGCTGCTGCCGTTGCGGATGCCCCAGCGCCCGCCTCCCGCTCCGCGCTGCGCCCCCATTCCAGTTCTGCAACTCGGCTCCCAAAGACACCTTCTCCCGCCTACACAGCGAGCCCTGTTGCTCACATTGCACAACCACTTCCACTTACATATCAAGATAAGGTTTGATTTCACCTACAGGGTCATTATTTTTATTACTGCAACTTCCTTTTCATAAGATAATGGCACATCATTATCCTTATTAAAAAACTTGATAAAGCATTCACTTGGTATTTGGGCCATATCTGGCTCCAGTTAATCGCCTCCTCCTCCAAAGCATTTAATAACACATCTTTGTTTTTCATCCCTGGTAATTATATAACCAGAAAACTTTCTGCTATATTTTCATTTTGCTCTCAGAGCTGATCAGCTCAGCTTTGGACCACTTAAACTAGGTTTTCAGGAAATGGGAACTGAGCACCTGTACTGCAATCTCCTGCTTTCAAAGGCACAAAAAGTGCTGCTAACACCCACACTCCATGCACCCTCATTCATTTCTTTTTTAACCAATACCAATGGGAGAAGCCCTTTTCTATGCCTGGTTTTCTAACATTCCGCTCACAACTTGCACTCTACTCACATTCCACTGTGGATCCCACCACGCAAAGTCAATGCCACTTTATGGCACTTCATTGCACAAGCTGGAGTCTTGCTGGGTAGCTGGTCATCTTGCTGGACAGTAGCGCTAATAACAAAATAACATGGCAACCCCACAGAGTGGTCCAGTCTTTAACGAGGCAGTTTACAGAAACTGCAGGGCTTCCACATCTCCATCATGCTGCCTGGGGCTGATTCCTCCCACCTCCGGTCCCCACATCCTGCACTCGTTCAGCCAATGCATCCCTCGGGTCCAGGCAGATACCTCAGCCGTATCCTCGCCAAAACATCACGGTTGCTCTGTTCTCTTTGCTCGCGCTGTACTAGGTGGGTTCCCCACGAGCACAAACTTTCAGGAAGGCTGACCTAGTGTCGTCTACATCTGCCCTCTTCCCACTTCCCTTAAAGCCACCACGAGGCACAGGCGACTTGCTGTTGAGCACTGTCAGTGTGACAAATGGCATCCCGTAGGAGGCCCTTCCTAAAGAAAGCTGGAAGGGCTGCACATCCGCACAAGACACCGCTGAACCCTCGGAAGGACAACATCGGCAGCGACTTTAGGGTAAAGCAGGACTTTAGGGTGACAGAGGCCATTTCAGAGGAAACGGTGATAAGCATGTTTGCAAACTGCAGGACCAGAACAGCACTTCTCACATAACCATAAAAAAAGACCGTTTACAAGTCCAGCCTTGGCAAACGAGCTGCAATTGTGAATGTGCTTGTTGAAGCATTCCAGGAAGCTGCAACGTCCTGAGCCTTTCCAGTGCAGAGGTGATAAGCTGCAGAAGCACAGTTGGAGGCCCCAGATCATTCAGATGTGCACAGTGAGATGTAAAGGTATGGGCTCTTTTGTTTAAAGTCAGCAGCCTGAAATATTTCTTCACCATGATGAAAGGTCTAGTTAATTATTCCAAAACATTCACTAGTATTAGTGTCAGGCAAACTGTGAAGTTGCACTACCCTGGCGTTTGGAGCCTTGGTCTCACATAGGAGAACGTGGCTCTCTGGAGCAGTAGGAATATGAAGAGAGACATAATTTCTCTTAATACAACCTGCAACATCCAGGTTTTCTCCTGCATCCCAAAGAGAATCTCCACTTAGGAAAAAAAAAAAAAAAAAAAGGGAGAGAAATAAATGGTTTATACTTAGCTGGAGTTACTAAAAAGTAAAACAGTTTCAGAAATTGAAGTAAAATGGAACTGCCTTACAAAAAAAAAAAAAAAAAGCCAGATGCTTCCCAGCAAGTGCCTGTCATTTTCTGTACTCAGGGAAGGAATCACAGAGGGAAGAGAATAGAGGGAAGAGGAACATCCAAATTTTACGGGGAGCTGAAGGAAGCAAGTTTGCAGAATAACCTTGTCATCAAAAGAGACACTATGAAGATTGCATTGTGCTTATACTTTGAGCCCAGGAATGAATACAAGCAAATTAGTATATTATAAACTCCCATTCAATTGTATTTGAAATCCGAGAAAGCTCTTTGGTGCCATCAAAGCTCCCTTGGATGCTGCCTGTGCACAGCTGGTGTTTTCCACAGCACCCTTCCCTTCCCTTTGGAGGTGGCCGTGCCCATTGCAAGGCAATCCAGTTTCGCAGAGGTCAGGCATGCAGCAAGAACACAAGAAAAGCAGTAAAACTTGGCTTTGACTCAGGATTCAGAGCAATCCCCAACATGTTCTTCTCCATTTGCTCTCTTGCCTCACAAATATTTGTTTATACCTTCCTCTTCTCCATGGGACAAGCAGCTGCCCTGCAAAGGATTACAGAGGTGCTGAGTTTCCAAAGGACGAAACACTGGGGGTTGGGGCTCAATAAACAGGACAGAGCAGGGGCATTCACAGCTGCCCTTGGACATTAAAGGAAGAAAGGAAAAATCCCATCAAGATGACTCAGAGCAGCAGAAGGCCAAAAGGCAACTAAGAGGTCATGTCAGGGGCAAAGCAGTGCAGTGAGACAGTCACCAGACGACAACATAACTGCTAGAAATGCCAAAAACTTACATGACAGCAAAACTCCACATGAGCTAAAAAAGTTAACCGACTTCATTAGCAAAAGCATCGTAAAGCTTGTTTTGTTTTTTAAACTGCATCTTATTATACACATTTGACTTCAAAACAATTTCTGTTCATCACTCAGGTTCCCATCAGCCAACATGCAGTGGTTTACCTAATGCAGACACAGAGTTACTATGGGTAAAATATATAAGTGGCATGACTCAGCTGTGAAAGTTTATTTCTATTCCAAATCTAGTTACTTCGATATTGGCCCTTAGTAACAGCAACTTTTTAAAAAGCCCTCAGTATTTTACACTTTCAGGAAAATCAGGAACAGTGTATAAATCAGCATTTTACAAGTTGTGAGCTTTTAGACTTAGCTTGAGATATTGAATAATAACATAAGAACAAAATGAAATATGCTGCATTAACGCATGGGTTTATTACAGGTAGGTTGTAAGGCACAATTCCACCTGGGAGAATTACTGAATATTTTCCATCTTCTACCAGTACCTTCCAGGGCCCCAGTAGGAATGCAGTTTATATCATCTTTCCAAGAACTCAGAGGCCACCCAGGACCACAAGACATCACCGCAGATCAGAATAGATGGGTTCAGCTAGATAGCAGGCAGGGATGAACCTGGTACATCTGGCTACATCGACCGCACTTATCTTTCCTTCTTCCTGATCCTGAAAGATTGCCAAATACAAATAGCTTGGAAAGTTCATCCCATCAGCAGAGCACATTAAGCAGTAGATGTACCACATCAGAGTAACAGAGGAGACGATGAGACTTTCAGGGCAGGAGCTTGGCAAGAAGTGAAGTACTCAGCCCAAGACTAATGTTCCTGTAAAACACCAGCGAACAAGCAGCAGACAAGTGTCTAATAGTCTACTCAATATACAAAGCAGCAAAGAGGAGGAGAGCTGGAACCCCTCCAGTACAGAGAAAGAAAGATTAAGCTTATATATAAACTATGCATTTCAATTATCAAAAAAAAAGTCTGACATAGCATTTTTCATGTAGAGGTTTCAACACTTCACAGAAGAGGTCAGAAAGAAAGGGCAATTTTCCTACCGCCTAGAATAACACAGCAAATCTGTGAGCAAAACTAAAGCCTTGGATTCAAGTCCAGTCCCCCACTCATCATGCAAACCCACCAGCTCACACGCTGTGATCTCAGCCTGAAGCGACCGGCAGCCTTCACGCCCAGGCGGCTTCTCTTCCATCATTCATCCTCAGAGTAAGGAATTAATTTATCCTCTATACAGTATCATACCCCTGTAGGGCTGCACACTTGCCAAGCTGACTGCATCCAAAAACTCCACTGCTTTGCTACTGCCTACGATGGAGGACTGAGCCTCTTCCCACTGCTGCTACTCTCTCAAGAGCTGACTCAAGGTCATATGAGTTTGTATTTTGCCATCTGTAGAAACAGCTGCTTCCTCAGCACTGGAGTCTCTTCAGACCCAGTTAAGCATGTGCAATGCTCTGGCACCTTGGAGGAAGGCAACTGATGGTATGTGGAGTACATTGTAAAAGGATTTATTCAGAGCCTCTACAAGATAAAAGCAAGAGGGTCAAACTGCATAATTTTCACAGCTCCAGAAGTAGTTCCCTTTTATAGTTTTTGAGGTGGGTCAGAAGGGGCACCCAAGCAGTTCAGTTTTAAAGTGCAGTAGCAACCACATTTCAGTGGACTGGGAAGAGCCCAATTAAAAGCCACTCTTTTCAAGTCCAGGAATCTCTTCCTGAGAATTTCAGATAAGCGCCTCTACTTGATCAATGGACCATTTCAATTTATAAGAAGCAGTTTCAGGATAGTCTGAAGCTAAACTGGGAGATTTCTCACTCCATAGCATTTCAAACACTCATTAAAAGACTTTGAATCAAAGCAGAGAGATCTCTCACAGCTTATGTCTTTTTCCCTCCCTCTTCCCCATTTCTGTTCATGGTTAGAACAAAAAGGAGTGGATTTCCCAAACACCAGCCAAGCACTAAGCGATTAGCAAACTTTTCTTACAGGTTTATTACTTCTTCAGGTGAAGTGAAACTTGAGCAGATTCCCCTTGAACAACTTAGCTTATTACAAAACAAAAGATGATACAGAAGCAGCCTTGCTGGGACAATAATACCCATTTGAGTGGTCTAAGGTAACATCTGTAACAACATTCTCTGGAATCTCACTCAAAAGAAGTTTTGTGACAGGTTTAATTCTCAAGTTGACCATTTCTGCTTAGCTTACTACCTAAAAGCCTCTTGACTTTTACATGCAACTCTTGCTATACAGCTCAGCCAAGAGATAAGGGTGGACAGGCCAAATGCATTACAATAATTTCATTAAGCTTGTCAGATCCATCCTGTATATCTAAAAGTCTCAAAAGTGAAGCTTACTCTAGTATAGATGAGACAAGACACAGAACTAACCATGATTAGAGAATCTAATTTAATCCATACATTTCCATCTGGAAATAAAAAAGGAATTATAATGTAAATACTGAAGGATACACTAAAGTATTTGGCTTAAATATTTAAGTTTAGGCATCTCATTGTCATATTTACAGGACAGGACAATATTATCAGCTACTACCCCTCTAAATACTCGATGGGCATTTCCACATTGCCCATTCATATCTACTCATAAAAACCTACAGTACACAGGTATCATATTTGTTTAACAGAAAGAATGAGTCCATAACCCTGGCCAATACCCTGATGCTCTTGATGTTTATGTCATACTTGTAATTAAGAAAATGTATTTTATCAAAAAGAACAGAGAAAAGCCTTGGCTGTAAAGGCCTTGCAGAAAAATCAGATTTAAGACTACTATATTGCAAAACTTTATTAAACAGAAAGAGTTTTTCCATCAAAAAAAATCATCTCTTCCACCAGTGACAACAGCTCTGCTACAAGAAGTTTCTCTTTCTTGGTGACCTTGCACTCTTCCCAGGTACATGCCACAAAACATTAATTTCAGCCACTGAGAACAGTTTCCAGTTGTTCTTGCAGCTGATAAGACAGAAGCCAAACAGCTCAACTGACTTGCCTGAAAGAAAGGGAACAGTACCAATTTGAAATGTATCCGTGCTTTAAAAGCTACAGAGCAGCACTGGCTTAGGTTATTGTGGCTTCGCTCTAAGCTGTTTCAGGATGGATCATACAATGCAAATTACTTCCAAACCAACAAAATCATCTTTGTGTTTCAGACTCCAGCATGAATCGTTCCCTTCTTTTGTTAGAAGACAAAGAATAAAAGAAGCAAAGTTATTTAGTGGGCTGGTTTTTGACTTTTTTTAATCTCAGTCTTACCCACAAATGTAGAGTACAGTAGTCACAGTATTGGCTTTCTCTTGAATTCCAGGAAATGCTTATGAGAACTTTTAAACTCTTCAGACTGTGCATACAATTTCCTCGCATGTGTTTCATAGTGCATCGGTGGAATCAGGTTCATACTCATGCACGCTTTGTTGAAGTATTGCCCTTAAAAAAAAAAATGGGGCCCAATCTGCAAGGCACCATATCAATATAAAAGATAATCTAAATGGCAAAGAGTTCACAGTGCAATTAAACACGGAGAGGAAACGTATAGGGATTCATAAAGCTGCTATGAGAGACTTCTCTCAAATACTGACTGCTCAAGGAGACTGAATCCGATGGTTCACGGGCACTTTTAATGCCACCAATGTCATCTTAATCCACCCCTATGCCCATTACTCATGCTGCCTCCCACATCACCCTTGGCTTGTGCTGGAACAACTGCTTTGCTGTCTGCAAAATAAAACAGAATGGGAAACAGACCAAAGGCAGGGGGAATAACCCCACACAAAACAGGGTATTCCTAATCCAGACCAGCTCCTCAAAGCAGCCCGGCACTGGCCCACACCAGGGGTTATACCAGCACTAACAGAAAGTGGCACAAGGACATAAGTACTTAAGATAAAATAAATGCTCAAGAAACTACAGCGTAGTAAGATTAAGTTGGTATCATTAACTGAGTGGAGATAAGAGTGTTCATTGCTTTTACTTTGATGAGTAATACAGCTGACACACAGTTAAGATTAGTTCAGACAGACAAGTTAAATATTAAAAAAACAAAAAGTCATACACACATCCACAAGCACATGGAAAGTATTTTACTACATCAGTTGCGGTTTTAATATATATATTAAAAAAAAAAAAAAAAACTCACCATTTCCTGGTCAGAGTTCAACATTAAACACTGAAACCAAAGACAGGTGATAAAGCAAAGAGATAACTGAGCTGCTGTCATGTTTCTGATCAGGGTAGAAGCTTTCAGATTTAATACCATTTTAGGTAATTTCTACTACTTTTTGGTTTTCCTCTAAATATCAGAAAAATAGAAAAACATCTACGAGACTTTTCAAGACGTGTGGCCTGTCATCATGTGCTCATTTTACAAGAAATAAGAGTGTATTGCTCTTTGACCTGCTTAGGCTTTTATTGTCTTACCCTATAAAGGAACTGCAGTTAACATGAACAGTCAGCCACAAAAAATATTTTTGTTAATGGTATGCTCTTTTTTTCCCCTAATAATCCAACATTTCCAAGTAGTGAAAGGTCTGCTCTTCACCACTGACACTGCACTGGCCTTATGGGGATGCAGGGCTTAGCCCGAGATGCTCCGTTTCCTGGGGGGAGGCCACAGGTCTTGTGTTTCACTTGCCTCTTCTGCCCCCAGCCCAAGCAGATCTGCTCTCCAGCTCTCTAGGGCAACAAAGAGCACTAGGCTGACCAGCTTTTAATGCAATTTCTCTTTTTAATGAGCAGAAAGCTCTTAAAATTAAATCTAGAACAACTGTGAAGCTCACGTGATATGTTTTAAATCCTTTTTATGGCAATAATCATTCTTAACCATCCCTGCTCGAGTTTCCCTGTGCTCTGCTTCTGCCCTTTCAGTTTCGGGACAGCTTCCAAGCACAGAGCAGCCTCCCACCACATAGTCGGGAAGCTGCTGTTAGAGCATCTATGAACTGAGAAAATAAAAAGAAAAGTCTAATTGAACTTGACAGTTTTAAAATGTTAGATGTTCTCAGGCAATGAGGAATATTAAAAAAAAAAAATGGTCCTGTGCTATTCTCCTGTGTCTCAAGGTGAGGAGTGAAAAGCTGCTCTGACAGACAAAGGAATAGGGAAAGGAATGGAGGAACAGTATTTTTAACTTTTGGCTACACAGCATTAGGGAAGTAACTTCAGGCTTCAGACACTCACTATCCTGAAGCCAATACTAAAGCCATAAAATGGTGTTTGCAAACTGCCATACCACTGAACTCGGGCACCACGCGATCGGCTCCTCCTCGCCTCGCTGCCACAGCTCAGCAACTCGTGTTTTACCATCAGCCCCTCCTGCAGCGAGCCGAGGCCAGCCAGGTTCGTCCACCCCGCCGCGAGGGGCTGAACTAGGGCACCCGGCCGGAGCAGAGCGCGCTCACGCCCTGGAGCCGGGAGGGTGCAGGCGGCACTGGGAGTGCTGACGGCCGGCAGACACCTCCCTCGCTCTGCAGAGCCAGGCGCACAAGGCTGCAAACGCACCGCACGGCCCGAGCGGCCAGCAAGGATCCAGGAAAGGATCCCAGCTCCCTTTCGCTTCCTGTACCTGAATACGGCAAAGGAGCCACTTCCTACATTTCCCCTAGCCACACACACGCCTCCCGCGCCTGGCGCTCGGCCGCGGGTTTGTTTGTTCCTCTGCCTCGGTCAACATCTGCTAACAGCTTGGGGACCCGCACGTGGGGAACCTGGCAAGGCCAGGCCCCTGGAGCAGAGGGGATAGGCTTTAAACCAGAAATAAATAAGTAAAAATAGAGCAAAAACAAGAAAGAGCAAAAGCTCTTGCAAGAGCGTAAGGTGGACAGGAATAAAAAAAAAGAAAAAGAAAAAAATCCTGTTTATTGCAGAAGCATGAAACAAAGCCAGGAAGAAACCAGTGCTAAGAACAACACAGGGAACAGCCAGCAGGGGCGGCCAGGTTATGTCAGGACACAGAAACACACCTGATTATTTTTTTTACTGGTTCATAATTAGCTGATAGACATGCCACGGTACTCGGCTAACTTCATAGCTAATCAAGCCCTATTTGGCATGTTTTATTTGACTAATGGCATGGCATCTTTGCCAACACATTCCATAAACACTGCTTCCTGTACTATAATCTGACTCTCCATAGTTGTTAATAAGTACTATTTAATAGAAAATTGATTGACACATTATAATTAAATGCCATAAGGCTGTGCTATTGCCCTGCCTTTGCAAGAGAGGTGCTGCCT
>JAUBNY010000700.1:10137901-10152586 GCA_032275445.1 Crypturellus soui
CGCCCCGCGCCCGACCCGGCCCGGCCCGGCCCCGGGAAGGGCCCGTCTCGCAGGAGAGGCTGGAGCAGCTTCTTCCCAGCGCGGCGCTGGACACGGGCTGCTCGCGCTTCCCGCAAGCGCCGGGGGCTGCAGGATCCCGCCACGAGCGCCGAGCGCTCGGGGACCCAAGGCCAGTGAGGTCCACCGGCGACAAAGCTGTAGGACTGAGTAATGTCTTGGTTTAAAAAAATAAAGCACTGAGCTGGAGTCGTGTTTCAGGCCCCACTTTCGCAGCAGAGAGACTGCAGTATCTGCATGTGTAAGTGCCGAAAGACTCCCCAAGTTGGAGGGTGCTGAGAAGTTTGAAAGCACAAGACCACAGGAGGCAAAACCTGCCTAGAACGCTTGTTATGAGAGGGAAAACAATATGAGGGACTGAAAAACAGGTGGTGGGACAGGGATGGAGAAATACAGAGATTCTACTGAAAGTCACATTACTGAGCAATTGATTAGGCTGGTGATAATGAGGGCGACCTCAAGCTTTCAGGCTTGCTTTATGCTCCTGTTGGAGCTGTTAGAATTATGTAGAGCTTCTGAGAAGACATCTCGAAAAGATCCCTGAGTTTTGCTAAAAGGGATATGTAGAAACACAGTAACACACTGAGCAATACCATATGTCTCAGCCGGGAAGAAAACAAAACAAAACAGAAATGAAACAAAAACAAACAAACCAACAAAAAAAAAAAAAGAAAGAGAAAGAAACACAAAAAATTCTCAACCACTCAATTTTCAGAAGTTAGAAACTTCTTCAATTTCTTGGTTCAAATCAATTTTTAAGACATCAGCCAAGAAAGAACTACAAAGAGACCTTAAAAGTCAGCACATCCATCTTAGGCATAGCCTTTGGGAACCTTAAACTAATAAGTTTTGACTTGTCTTAAGAGTTGCAGCTGCATGGCTCAACAAGCAACTAATACTCATCGTGTGTTGTAATATCTGTTTTCCCATGCTTGATAGGGCTGCCTTGGCTGAGAAAGAATGGGATACCAAGCTGCATAACAATAAAACTTAAGTAGGTCACCTGCAGACTTCAAAATGACAGGTTGCTCTCATTGGTACAAAAAACTAACAGCAATTAGCAGATACAGGTTAACAGCCCTAACACATCTGATGCCAAGAGTGTAGGCTACAGCTACTACTTGTCTCTTCAAACTAGATACTCAAAGTGTGTAATGGCCTCGCCTAGGCTATACTTCAGGAGAAAAGTTTGTCCTAATCATTGTGCAAGTCTGAGAGGGCTGTGAGAAGACAGAAATAATGGTTGACTTGCTCACGGCAGGTAAATGATTAACACACAGTTATATGCAGCACAGGAAAGGTGGCATGAAGGAGGCAACTGTGCCCTGCCCACACATGAAAAAAGTAGAGCAGCACAAGTAACAGGAGGTCAGAGGCATTCAAATTTGGAAGTGAGAGTGGCGCTCTCAGCGGTCAGCATGTGGGAGCATGAGAAAGATCTTTAAGGTGAGCAGGCTTTTGAGTCCCGTCATTCATGATACAAGAGGGGGGCAGGAGGGAAATGAACACAGACCTTGGAGACAGCTCTGTGCATTTTATGAGACGCTGGAGGTCTGGATTCATGTCTACACAGAGATAAGAGCTGTGCTTGCTGTGCATACTGCCAACCAGTACTTTTCCTTATTTTGATGACTTATCTGAATGAAGATCACTCAGATGCTACTCTTCTACTGACTAAAGGATTTTTAGCCTGTCGTTTTGTTCATGAGACCATTTTAAGAGCCTTTTATTTGTATTGCTTAGAAATGTATTTGAATCACAAAAGCCTCAATAGCAGAAGATGCTCCTATGGAATATTTCAAAAATGCTGGAAAGTTTTGATGAAAAACTATCAGTTGCAAACAGGCAAAGAGGTCACCCAAGGAGCACCAACTGGTGTCTGCACACCAATTTCGAAGAGATCCAAACCTTTCTTGCAAGCACTGCTTTCCTAGCAAACTGTCCTGCCTGTGCAGGGGTGTTCTGAGATTTAACAACCAAACACAGTCTGAGGAGCAGGCTCTGCTGCAAATATCATGTAAGCTGTAGCAGTAGTAGTGCTGAGCAGCAGGACAGGAGACAGAAGGGCTCTCCATGGCCCTTCTCATTGTACAGCTGGAGTTACTTTCAGATTTTGCTTACTACTTCTTGTGGAAGAAAGTGCTTGCTCTACCTAATCTTCAGAGCTATAACACCCTACTTTGCTTAGCTGAAGCATTTCTGCTTTTTTTTAATCAGAGGTCTGTTTTGGAGGCTCCTGTGTGTGAGTTTGGGTGTAAGATAATACTGCAGGGACCATCTCTGAATGGAGAAAAACTCCTCACATGAATATCACTACTTTGGCTGTAGCACAACATGTTAGGACAACACAGTCCTGCACACATGTCTATAGTTGAATTGTGCAAAGATATTTCCCCAGTCTTTATATGGGCTAATGCTACCAGTTACTACACGGAAGTACACAGATATTGCGCTTTCTGAATGGCTTCTTTCTACTGATTCCACTGCAAGCAACTGCAATATTGTCAAATCAGCTCTATTTCAACACTTAAATCTGCTTTCACCAAATGTTCAGCACGTTCCCCACATGTTCTACCATTTGATCAACAGTGAATTTGATAAATTCTTTTGAGTGTGACAGAATCTGTCTAGATAGATAATTAGTTGAAGAATTACCAAATACCTCAACAAAATTCCCTAACAGCATTAAAGTCATTACATCCTTACCATTAAAAATTCTTTTACTATTATGCAGCTGAGGCTGGTGCTGAGTAAGAATGAGGGATCTCTCTTATCAAAGCATGCTCTAAATTTAACAGCTTTATCCAGGAGCTGGGGGAATAAACAGGTCTGAAATAATTCTTCCTTTTAGAGACCATGCTTCAAGACTGCCAATCCATTATAATTCATATAATAACAAAATAATCCCCCAACAAAGTGAATTTTCACTCTGCTCAGTAGGCTTTAGCTTGCCAGACTGATGGGATCATGAACATCACAGAAGAACCAGGTAGAGAGCACTAAGAACAACACCTATTAGCACAAACTTTACTGCTTTCAATGGGGGTTATCAGTGTGGATTTACATCTGATTTAAGAAAATGGATTTGTGCTGTTAGAAGCAGGTGAGTTCATTTGGATGTGCTGAAGATAAGAAGATACAGCCTACGGAGGTTGTTAGCCCTAGTGAGGACAGCTGTACATGTAGCTGGAGCACGACATGTTTGGCATAGCCCTTGGCAAAGAGCAAGAGCTTTGCCAGGAATGGGCTTGAGCAACACTGTTTTACATTTTATCTTTTATTACACAAAAGAGACAATATCTTAACCCACATCCAGACAGCATCTGGATGTCTAGGAGATGCAAAGAGCTCCATCCTTTGCTAGCTCCGGGGATGCTGGTTCACGCAAACAGCAGTGACAGGGGGTAAAACAGAGGTGTGTAAAACTTTTGAGAAAACAGGGAAAGCAGGGAAAGTTCAGAGATTTCTAAGCTGTTATGAAATTGAAGATACCCACTCACTACTCACAACGAATAAATCATGGGAGAAAGGCCTTCTGCAGTACTTGCTTTAGAAGACACTAGAAGGAATTAGACACATTTGAAATTAGTTGAACAACACATTTTCTAATACAGCAATGAATTCAAGAAAAAAAAAAGGTGATTAAATGCAATAACTTGCTAATTTAGATAAGATACTAAGAAAAATAGCCTTGGAATTACAATGTTTAATCTTGCTGTACAGTATAAAACTTCACATTATGTCACCATATCTGGGTTACACAAACAGTTTGTTTTTTTCTGTTTTGGAAAGTAAGCCTCTTAGTTGTTAATGTAAGACTTGTAAATCAAAGATTCCTCAAAAAGTAATTCCACAACCTAATTACCAGCCAATGTTATTCTTTACATAATAGCTTCATCTGAAGCCATTAGGTAAGTAGCTGCTATACAATGTGGGACTCTCTTTGACTGGACTTCACAACTGGAGTCAAGAAGGCTGTATATTTAATTCTATAGCTAATGAAATTTCTTCTGAGGTGTCTCATGCCTGCAGTAATACCACAAGTCTGACATTTCAAGTTAGGTTTTTGAAAACCTAACTTAAACTGTTTCCAAAAACTATTGTTTTTGGAAAAACAACAACAATAGCAACAACAAAACTCTCTATATTTGGTTTTCTAAAACATTTGCAAAAGACCTAATGAATATCTTCCATTACGAAGCCCCTCTACGTAGAGATGTGGACACCTTCCATTATGAAAGAATGCACTGTGTTGATCATCCATTTCACACAGAAATTATTAGAGCAGGTTAAGATAAAATGGTACAGGTATGCTGGAAGAAGACATCAGAAAATCTTTAGAGAATTATAGATTTGAACTAAAGAGAAGGACAGCATCCTCCATCATACTCTGCAGAAAGAATATTTATGCTTCCCTATGGAGTTAGGCAGACAGCTACAAAAGCAATTAAAACAACCAGCTGCACAGTAAGATGCTGCAGCATCTTAAAGGTATTTTTCTAGACTGCTTACAGTCTTCCATGCCCTGGGAAGAATCAGTTATAGCTGTGCAGAAGAGACAGCAAATAAGGGAAGTATGTACAAATAAAACCTCTGCAGTAATCCAAGAAACACTTTCTCGTGAGGATCCTTATGGAAAACAGACTTGGTTTTTGAGCACGACAGCTGTCAGCTTGAGTTTCCCCCGTTGTTATTTTGGGAAATTACTGTTTGTAAGAAAACAGACTTCCACCAGAAACTATATCCAGTCGTCTTAAGAATTTCTTTCTAAAGAGAACTCAGATCATCAAACCCTAAATGCTGGCTATATGCTGCACTCCAAAGCAGAAGAATGTCCAGGGAACGAAGCAGCTGAACAAGCCTCAGTTTTCTGCTTATTGACAGCATTCTCTGTTTGGTAGATCCCTCTCCTGGTTACTTCAATGAAAACTGGGAGCAAGATCATTGGTTCATCTGATGTTCATAAACACCATAATAATTATAAACAGAAAGGTGCAAGAGTTAGAGTTGTGACTACCAGAGTTCTTGTTCTTGCTGACCCACATGTCTCTAGTAGCATAACAAAAACGACACCCAAATCAGAACAAGTAACTAAAGAATCCCTGAGAGCTGAGTAATTGCTCTTCAAGCTGTGAAGTCTAACAAAGCGGGGCTATACTTCATTACCACCATTGCTGGAGTGACCCCAGGAGGTAACTGTCAGTTACTTGGGCTGTTACCAACTTCAGCACCACCTCCTTTTGGGGATTCTATGAGCTTGGATTTATTAGTGCCTCAAGGGAAAACAGAAAACTGTGCAGCCCATAAAAGACAAAGGAATAATTTAGAACAAGCAGGCCAACACAGACACATTTTATTCCCACAATGTCACTGACCTTCAAGGCAGTTTATTTTTCCTGAAAGTGGTTTGTTAAGCTGATGAAACTCCTAACAGGTCCTACTAGTGATACATGTGTGAGCTACTTATGAGCAAAGGAGTCTGGTTTGTTCTGAAATGCTCAGAATTCCTTACTGGCAGCAGCTAGAACCCAGGTTTTTGCCAATAATATTTCATCTACTTTAACTGTTTAAAGGTATGCATAATCAAACAGTGAAGCTCAAGGCAAGGCTTAAAGTCACATGAATGGTGACATAACTTTCAAAAACACATTCTGTCTCGGAGAATCTGCAATGACACCCAGAAGTTTTGTAAAGGAGCTGGAGGCCAGAATGGAAGGCAGCTAGAAATAAAAACATCAAACAAACTAGTGAAAGTTTTAGTCTGAATTCAATGAACCAAAATGTTTCTTCCAAAAAAAATCATTGACTTCTTCTAATTGAGCAATTAGACCTATCGATGTGAGACTTCAGATACTGTAGGAAATATTACTGACCTGGATGCTCCTGGACCTATTCTCGAACTCCCTCAGGTAGATTTCTGCTGTTTTCTATAGCTGTATAAGGAAGAAATGTTAGGCCCTTTGCTTGCAACAGTTTTACATCTTAAGTATAAAGCTTAAGTGTAAAGCTTAAGCGTAAAGCTTAAGTGTAAAGTGTAACCTTTAAGTCATTAGCGTACTTCATAGTAGATGCTGTCACTATTCTTGTACTGCAATTTCTTTACAGTTGGGGCTGGGAATTTAAATAGGCTAAGATTAACAGGTGGAAATGGGAATGTGGCATCATATCAGATGGCAGAGCATCATCTGGCTCTTATGTGTAGGTGGAAGCTGAAAAAAAAACCCTTTTAAGTAGACTTGTTTTTATATCTCCACCCATTTCAACATGCCTTAACTCACTCTAGAGCAGCCACAGGCAAAATTATGTGTTATAAAAACAGCTCAAAGAGAGATTAGTTGAGATTAATGCAACTCTTTACAGTATATTCAATCTTATTAACGATGCCAGCATTTCAAAAAGAAGCTTATATTTTTTCTGGTTGTTATTGTCCAAGGAATTGTTATTTCTGCATTAGCCTTCAGTGTGTTATTATGGAAGAATATATAACTTGATATTCTTCAGCTAGGGAAATCGGGGAGGTTTAAATTTTCAGTGGTGTTGGTAAGACCTACATTCTTAAACCACATTTGCAACTGAGGCACCATTTTTTCTGTGCATGTGACAAACACCCACAAAAAGAAGATGGTTTTTACAGAGGGCTTAGAGAGGACTCTACAATCTTGGGAGCCAGTAGGTTCTCTTCAAACTTTTAACAGTGAGTAGAATTATTAAATAATGTCTTATTTGGTCTTTATAACATGACTTTCTAATATGGCTTATTAAGGATTTCTCAATGTCTAATGCTTGCTCCCCACTCTCCTCCTTTGCTGACAACCCTTGTCTTATCTGGAGGTTTACTGTGGTTAAGGGAAGCTAGCATTACATGGGGCACACCTTCACCTACCCAGAGATATAATTAGAGGTCAGAATGGAAATTTTGCATTTATTGTCAAGGTTTTCAGAAACATTTCTGGCTCATGTCCTACAGGCTGCTCTCAGCTTGATCTTGGTCAGCTTGATCTTACTGTTTATAATTCGTTATATATACATAAAAACTCTCAAAGGCTACATAAGCTCATGCATATGAATGCAATGGAAATCTGTTCCTGCAGAGATAATGTCATTGTGACATGAAGAAATAGCTAAATTACTGTGCTTACTGCTCTCTCCTACCCTTTTTAAGGTAGTTTGTCTCTTTGTCACATAATGAACACTGGCAAAAAGAAGCATATTTTCCACATATGACATGAGCTTGTCTTCCTATTAACCTGTTCAGTGCAAACAGGTATTAAAAGATTACTAACAGCAACTGAGTTTCAGAATGTAGTAGGCTAGAGTCAAGTATCATGAAAAAATGTTCTTTTCCATAGATGCTTTAATGGTTAATCTTTAATAGTTGAAAGGCTTTTAGATTAGAGTTCGTAAGAAAACACCTTATTTTCCAAAAAGCCTATAGTGGAAGGAGAGGGACTTGATAGGAAAAAAAAAAAAAAAAAAACAGACAGATAGAGAGAGAGAAATAACTTGGGCCAACAAAGCAGAAAAAAATATTCTGTTTTCCTGGAATTGTTTTAAAGACTCTGCCAAGCCACAGAAGGACTTTTGTAGATGGAAACTAAGGAAGCATTCCAATCCTGCGCTAGAGCCTTCCTTTTTGTCACCTGAGGAGAGGTGAAGCAGAGTTAGTTTTAGTTGCTTTGAACTCTCTCACACATTTGCCAGGACTTCCCTGTGCCTGTTTGGCCTGTCTTTAGCTTGGAGGGGCTTTAAACTGCAAATTCTGGAGGCTGCTGTGGGCCAGCATGGGCAAGCAGAAGCAACAAGGACATGAGTAGGGCTCTTTCTGCTGACTGCTCCTGGCATTGCCCTGATAATGATTTTGTCATTTATAATACGTGACAACTCTGAGTGGGATGACACAAAGATGGATTGGATAGATCTAGAATAATGCAGAGTATATACTTACTTGTAGATTTCTGTGAAGTCCAGTCAGGGGACTCAATGATTTGTGCGGCATGAGATCAAATTTCTATAGGGCCATTTTCTCAGATGAGTATTTATAATGTCCATTTTAAGAAATTGAGCATCTCTGTTACAGCACTGTGGTCAGTGTTCCGTAGATATATTCTGTGTTTCTTGGTTAATTATCTGTAATAATTTAGGACATATCTGTGGATGTTATAAAACACTACTTTGTTTTGCTGCTAATATTACATGAAGGCTTACCTAAATCATTTATACGTCTGATATTCTGTGCCATATTTTTTGTAAATCTAGTCAATAGGATTATTAGCATAGTCTCAGGTGTCTAAAAGTTGTGACAATTGTAGTACACTAGCAAGAAGATGTGAGTGCTCGTGCACTGAAGAGTTAAAAGCTTAGGATAACAAAAGGGAAAGAAGTGATTTTAAAAAGCTAGATAGTGATCATCCAGAAGCAGCAATGTATAAATCACAGAATGGTGGAGGTTCGAATGGCATTATCTAGTTCTACAACTCAAGCAGGGTCACCCAAAGCATGTTGCACTGAATTAAGTCTAGGCAGATTTTGCTTATCTCCAGAGAAGGTCTCCACACTCTCTCTGAGCAATCTGTTTCAGTGCTGTGAACCTCACAGCAAAGAAATTTTTCCTCATATTCAGAAAGACGTTCCTGTGCTTCCATTTGTGTCTGTTGCCTCTTATTCTGTTGCTGGGCTCCACAGAGAATAGTCTGGCCCCATTCTCTCTACACCTTAACTTCAGATACTTAAATACACTGAGGAGATCCTCCCTCAGTCTTCTTTAGGCTAAACAGGCCCAGCTCTCTCAGCCTTTCCTCTCAGGAGAGATGCTCCAGTCCCCTAACCACCTTTACAGCCTATGGTGGACTCTTTCCAGTAGCTTCGTGCCTCTCTTGTACCAGAGAACGCAGAACGCAGCACAATACTCCACACGTGGCCTCTCGAGGGCTGAGCAGAGATGGGGCTACCTCCCTCAGTCTGCTGGCAGTAGTCTTCCTAGCGCAGCCCAGGCCACCATTGGCCTTCTAGACCACAAGGGCACTTGCTGGTTCATTATCTACTTCTTGTCCTGCAGAATTCCCAGTTCCTTCCTTGTAGAGCTGCTCTCCAGCAGGTCAGCCCCACCTGTACGGGTACATGGTATTATTCCTCCCCTGGTACAGCACCCTGCATTGCCTATGCTGCACTTCATGAGGTTCCTCTCAACCCAACCCTCCAGCCTGTTCAGGTTTCTCTGAAGGGCAGCACAAGCTTTTTTGGTGGTGTCAGCCACTCCTCTCAGTTTTGAACCACCAGCAAACTTGCAGCAAAGGGTTCATCCTGTCCCTTCATCCAAGTCATTCATGAATAAGTTGAGCAAGTCTGGACCCAGTATTGACTCCTGGAGTACACTGCTAGCTACAGGCCTCTAACTAGACTGCAACACTGACCACAACCCTCTGAGCGCTGCCCTCCAGTACTCAGTCCACCAAGTGTGTGGGTACACTATCTATTCTGCACTTGCTGAGCTTGTCTATGAGGATATTATGAGAGAGAGCCTTGCTCAAGTCACAGCAGACAACATCATTTGCTCTGCCTTCATCTACCCAGCCAGTCATTCCATCACAGAAGACTCTCAGGTTTGTTAAGCATAATTTCCCCATGGCAAATCCATGCTGACTACTCCTGATCACCTTTTCCTACACATGCTTACAGATGACATCCAGTTCCACTATCTTTCCAGGGATGGAAGATTGCTCCGGGTGGGTCACTGAGGAGGCCAAAGCCCACTCTCCTGAAGTCTAGGGTTGAAATCTTAATTATTTCCCTGCCACCTCCTTGCAGGACCCTGAACTTTACCATCTCATTGTCACCGCAGCCAAGGCTGCACCCAACCTTCATATCTTCAACCAGTCCTTCCTGTGTGTTTGTATATATAGTCTAGCAGCACACTTCTCTTCATTGGTTCCTCTACTATCTGTGTCAAAAGCCACCATCAATGCTCTGCAGGAACCTCCTGGTCTGTTTGTGCCTAGCTGTGTTGTCTTTCCAGCAGATAATGAGGATGATTGAACTCTCCCATGAAAACCAGGGCCTGTGACTGTGGACAGACAGCTATTTCCAGCTGTCTGTAGAAGACGCTCATCTGCTTTCTCATCATGATCAGGTGACCTGTAGGAAAAAACCACAATAGTTTCATCCCTTTCAGTTTGCCCTTTAATCCTTACCCATATGCTCTTTACTCGCTCTTCATTCACCCCTAGGCAGAGCTTAATACATTCCTGTTGCTCTCTTACCTAAAGAGCAATTCCACCACTTTGCCCTCCTGACCATCTTTCCTAAAAAAATGCAACTATCAACTACAGCATTCCAGTCAGATGAGCTATCAACACCATGTCTCTCCAATAACAACTGCAGCAAGATCGTGGCCCTGCAACCCCACACATCTCAAATTCTTTGTTTGTTCCCTGTGCTGTGTGCATCTGTGTATTTCAGAGAAGTGATGGAGCATGCAGGCTTCCCAGGAAGGCAAGAGGATCCTCCATAGTCATGTCTCCTATGCACATCACAGGCCACATGCACCTGGTGAAGGCATCCCAGACTATCCTGTTTCTGTAACCCTCCTCTTCTCCCATCTTTCATATTAAATCTCACCTTACCAGACTGGCCAATCTTTTGGCAGATACAGGTGACCTTAGTCACCTGTGAGGTGTATCCCCTCTCTCCCCTCAGCTGTTGATCTTTAAACAGGGTTCCACGGCCATAGAAACCAACACTGTTGCCATCGTTGTTAAATTGGAAAATCTGTCTACTACATTCTTCCACCTCGTGGGTAGAACTGATCATCATGCTCAGATCTCTGAAATCCTGCTTGAGAGTTTCCAATTTGCACTTGGTATCCTTACTGTCATATAGAGGACCAGCAGAAGAAAATAGTTGGAACATATAGACAAGCCTTGTCAGTCTTTCCATAATGTCTCATATTCAAGCTTCTGACAGGCAACAAACCTCTCCAGACAAGAGCTTCTTCTGAGTGTTCCTGCATGGCAGAGGCCTGCTGGCCCAGCTGCTTCCCTTAAAGTCATGCCCAGCTCCTCCTCAGCCCAGAGGGCCGTAAACCTGTTCCTCAATTGCAAGTGTTCAGGGCTTCTTACAAGAAGTGACCAGTTTCCAGCCTTCTTCTACCATGCTGTGATGTACCATTTGTACCATTTCACATGTCGCAGAACCCTTCAGCAACTCCACTCTGGAGGGCTGGGATTCCTGGAGCCATATGGTCTCCAAAAATAACCTGTATATCACTTGCTTATCTTCCCAATAATGTTTGTCAGCTATGGTCAGCGGTTCGTTTTCTAGGTTATTCACAATACGGAAAACGCAATACAAAAATTCCTTCTCATGAATATTTAAGAATAACCATAACATGTTTTTTTTTCCTCCCTCTAAAGGTGTAATGACAAAAGCGGGTCTCCTATGAATGAAAGGTTAAAAGCTGTGTAGATCAGCCTAGAGTAAAGTAGCAAAAAGGGTGGAGATATTTGCTGGAAGAGTAAATGAATAAAGATTATTTAAACAGGCTAGGTCAGAATTATGAAAAGTATTCAAGGTAAAGAAAAGGGGCTTAAAGAAGAAGTAATGTAGTGAGGGAATAAGAGCAAAAGTTGTTAAAGAAGATGGCAAGATCTTAACGTGAGTCGTGTCTTAAATTTGTGGCACCTTTCACTAAATAGGTGGTAAAATGGAAAGATGAGAGTAAATAATGAGGAAGAAAGCAATATGGGAGGTGAAGCAATGAAAGACAGTGAACTCTGGGCACAGAAAAATTTAGACCAGATTTTATATAGGAAGAAACAGTAAAATTTCAACATTGGGTATTTTTAGTGGAGAAGACTTTACAGCTTTGAGTAAGTGAAGCTGGTGGCATTGACAACAGCACCATACGATGAAGCAGGGGAGAAGATTTTAAAGGGGAAATAACTAATTCAGATTGTACTAAGCCAAAATTTAAGAGGTAACAGCATTTAGAAAAGGATGGCAAAAAAGGCAGAAATACAAATTTGGGCAAGAGAAGTAGAATCTACAAATTGGGACAAAGAACAAAGATGGTAGCTGTTTTACATTGCACAAAGTTTTAAATGTGATTTGAAAATTTTTAATTGAAAGCCTTTAGTATGGCAGTTAGTACTGCTAATTTTCAGAGATTTCTGCAATATATTAGCTATACTTTTAATTAATTAAATATCTTTGGGAAAAACTAGGTATTGAAATTTATTTGGTAACTTCTGTTTAAGTTAGCTACATTCTAAGAAAATGCAGATGAATGGAGAAAATATTAATAAAAAGGGGTGAATTATAATATGAGTTAAATAGCAATTTTTCAAGACAACTGTTTTATACGGACTATAGTATAGTCCATAAATAAAAAGGTTAGAACTAATGCACTTTTTCAGAGGAAAATATTGCACCGAGTCCAAATGAGTTTAAACATCAGCTGGTATCATTCCAGAAACTGCTTGTCTATGTTAATAAAGGATTACAAAAATGCTTATGAATACTCTCTTCTTACAGAGTCCTGCTCTGTGGGAAGAATTCTGGTCTAACATACCCAAATTATTTTCTGATCAAATCTATCTCATCTTCCTCTGCTCAAAACACCATTTGAGCTGGCAAACCACTTTGCACTCAAACACATAGCTGTGCCTCCTAAATGGAAATGGAAGAGAATGGGAAGGACAGGCCAAAGAACTGTCCAGAGAAGTTGGGTGATATTTGTAAAGCAAAGAGAGTTGCAGATTCTAAGCAGAAGAGCTTAATCAATAACACTCAGTGAGTAAAAGGTTGAGGGCTTTAGAGAAGAGAAGGGTTAGGGCTGAGTCCTGGCATAGAGGCCTGTCTGTGCGAATGGCTGTGTGCAGCAGAGAACAGGGATGAAAATTAACAGCCATAGTTATAAACAGCCCGATGTGGAGAGAGGGAGAGGAGGCAGTAGCTGTGATGAGGAAAGGCCTGAATGCAGCTGACAGAGGGAAGCAATGGAGAGAAATGGCAGGCAGAGCTGGGTGGGATTCCCTCCTGCCAGAGCTCGTGCTCTCCGACCCATGTCACTTTTACCTCAGGGCTTAGTGCACCAAGGCACCGCTGAGATGAACACTGGATCCTGCAGCGCATCAGCTTAGATGGAGGACACACAAATCCGGTGTGTCTTGGGATATAAACTGGGCTATTCCCTTCAGAAATCTGCTTACTAGAAAAAGCCTCTTTTCCTTCCTGTAAGTTCTGTTTTCCTGAGATTGTTAGCTCAGTGCTCAGTCAGTCTGGTGGAATATTGGCCCACTTTCCACATGTTGACTGACACAATTTTTCCTCTCTCTGTCAGGAAAACAAGCAGTGAAAAGAGCACACGGCAGGAGCACACAGCACGAACCCCTTGAGGGATTGGAACCTCTACTCCAGCACAGGGTGTGAGAAGACCAGTTTTGCCAAGGAATAATATAATTCCCACATCATGAGAGTGCTGTGTTTCGCACATATCTACATTTATTTTAGAACCCCACCGCTGAGTGTTATTTAAATTATTCTGATACACTTCATTATTCAAACCAAACCTTATGATGTATCCATAGTGGAAAAACAGGATTAAGCAAGTGTTTCAAACACTCACTTCAGCCCTTGTGCACATTTTTGTCTACAAAACAATTAAATGCGCTGGAAACTTTCTTTATAAACACTGATGAATATTCAGGTGGCATGGTGAGCCTGAAACAATCTTGTGAGACACACAGTATTTTTCCCTTGGGAAGTAAATTGGGCACTACTCTGGGAATATGCAGTACACTCAAAATGAGTGCCAAAAGTGACCATTTCCCATAGGAATCACACAGATGTCCTGTTAAGGGTATGCTTCTGGTTTCACTAGTAGCATCAGAGAACCACAGAACAACATCAGAGAACCACAGAACATAGACCCTTCAGCTCCAGCTCACATAAACCATAAGCCTGCTCTAGGTGCAGAGATGTATTCTCTGGGTCATATAGCCCACTTGAAAGAGATAGAGATAGGCAAAAGAGAGGACCTTCACATAAAATTACTGTTTTATAAAGTAACTTTTTTTTTAATGTTTGCTAGCATGAGGATTATAATCAGCTAATTTCCTTAGGTGTTACCGAGCAGTGTAGGAGGTGACAGCAACAGTAATTAACCATTGAGCAACATGAGACACTCCCTACCAGCTGTCACAAAACATGCAAATTCCTCACCGCTCTTACACACACCTGCTGTTTGGTGGAACTTTTCCTACAAGAAAACTGGGCTCTCCAGAATGGTGAATTCATTGTACCTTACTGACATATCTATCTATTTCTATGTAGAAAATAGGAAAGAAGGGTATTATCACAGTAACAAATAAAATATCTTAGCCTAACATATATATATAAACAAAGTTATAGCTTAGCATCACAGCAGTAGTTTAGCCTGGGTTGTTTTGGGCTAGGTTGTTCATTCAAACTACAATTAAGTTTTCTGTGTTATGTTGCTACCAGCAAAATAGACGTAGCCTGAGTTACAGAAAAAGGATCTCTTTTTTAGGGCACTCATCTTTCTGAAAATGGCCCTAACAGGCTAATGATCCTCTATACAGAGCAAGAAATACTTTTTTTTTTTTTTTGGAT
>JAUBNY010000700.1:10159075-10210181 GCA_032275445.1 Crypturellus soui
AGAAAGAAATACTTTTTTTTTTTTTTTGGATGAAAGTAACACAAACAGGTGGGCATTAAAAGCTGTGGTTCTTGCAGAGGCCATCCTGCACTACTTTAAGAGTTAATTTCAAATTTTAAATACACACTGAAAGGGCTGGCTATCAAATATAAGTCTGTATTGCCAAAGATCTCCATCAGGAGGATAATATATTTCTCCATTTATTATGGCTACATTTTTGATCTAACTTTTCTAAAAATATGATTCTAAATTTGCTGAATCTGAGAATGATTCTGTTGGAAGTTAAGACCTGTAACTACTATAAATCAAATAACATGTTATGTACATTCTTTCCAGTCCATAGAAAAGGAACATGCTTAGTATCTTTCAAATGTGGCTGCCATCTGACAATGGCAAAATATTTTACTAAACTCTGCTTCCTCCCCCGTTAATCTAACTTGTATTAAACAAAGACATATTATTTTTGTTGAGGAATAAATTATCCTGTACTTGCTTAAACATGCTTTAATGCTAGATTACAAACATATGGCTGTAAAAACAATTGAGTGGACTGATGTGAACTTCTAATTTTAACTTCCTATGTGGCATGAGGAAATTTATTTTATTTACTATAAAACCTGTTTAGGATCACAGATGCATCTTTTGCACAGCTGCAACAAAAAGGCAGGTTTGTAATCTTCCAAACAGATAAGACCTCAGTGATTGAAAGTCTCCCTTCTAGCACAACATCTTGATTTACTAAAATGCATAATTATAAATGATGTTTTCTTTTGCATTAATTTGAAAGCAAATAGTGATAAATAAACTAAAAAAATCCCTATGCAATTTCAAAAATTCTGTTCTTTATTCTTTTGTAAATAGAAAGCTTTTCCTTAGCATTCTCATTTTTTTTTCCCAATCTCTCGGCCTTCGTGAAATTTGGCAGTATTAGGAGTGGTTAAAGGTTGACAGCTTAGTGGCTAACACTGGTTAGCAGTCATCCAGGAGGAATGTGTGGGTTGATGGGTAGAGCTGACCACAGAGCACACATCATTAGAAGGAATGAAGCTGTGGGGAGTAGTTATGCACCTGCCAGAATTCCTGGACACTCACTCATCCCCTCTTACCCTCCATTCCCATTGTTTTTATAAAATAGACTTAAAAAAAAACATACGCCCACCAAACAGAGAAGGAGAAAAGAAGGCATGTCTGTTTTGTGACTGATCTTTAGTCTCACAAGGGGACTTTATTGATAAGCTTTACATACTTCTGCTTATTTGAATATTATAAATATTAACTGCTATCCACTGTAACCAATATACTGCCTCCAAGAAAGTTTCTTAGACATCTTAGAATCTCAGTACACATCTAAGTGACTAAGCATATCGCAAATACTTAACCCCTTTCATTGTGGGCTTAGACATCCTAGTTCGTATGTATTACACTTCAAATATATGTAGCCAGACAATTCCTATGGCTTAACTGATATGTCATAATGTGACCACAAAGCTCAAACTTCACTTGTACTAAATACTAGGCTGTTCACTGTGACAGATGCTAGTCCAACATGCACTGAGGAGCTTAACTGCATGTCCTAGACCTTTACTTGCAATGAACACTGAGAATCTTTCTCAAATGGAGCCCAAAACTGGTGTTTCTTTCATTTATATAGGTATACATACACACATACATTGATATCTAGTGTAAGATGGCATAAAGACTACAAGACAAAGTCAAGCATAAAAAAAAAGTCAATTTTGTTCATGCTCCCGAATTTGAGATTTCTTTTTTAGCCTTAGTGATGGGGGTTTTAAAATCCCAAACACCAAACTAACGAAGCAGGTTAGGAACTCCTTGATTAAAAAAAGAAAATTTGTGTAGTGTAAAAAAAAAAAAAAAAAAAACCTTAATATGAAGCCAAACATTGCGAAAAAGGTGAAATAAGTAGGGATCTACAGTTTTAGACTTGTCAGCATATGTGTAACAACGAAAAATAATGGCGATAGAGAAAAGGACAAAAGGAGATAAGCACACGGTGCTGAACACTTTCCTCTCCCCCTCCAATATTTGGGAACTAACCTGCTAATGCCTTTTTCCAAGTCTCTATACAAAATGAACCAGCTTTTTACCTGGATATCTCATTATCCATTTTTTTTCAAGCATCATAATCTAGATTTAAATACCCTGGGGGAGGGGGTCATAGTTGAGCTCAGTCTCTAGAGAACTCAGCTTGCTTTCAAGCCAAAGGAGAATTTTCTTCATTTCTCCTGATTTTTTTCAGTGGAGCCAGTCAGACTGGCTCCCATCTCCATCATTTCCTTGGGCTAGAAGGGACTTTCTTTGATCTCTTGTAAGAAGCAATAAATACTTTGATTATTGGTACCTTCTGCATCATGAAAAAAACCTTCTCAACTTCCCTGGCAGGCAAAGCAAGTCTTCTAAGAGGTCTCCTAATTCCTGGAGTGGCCTGAAAGGATGAAAGACTTTCCCACATATTCTAATTTGGAGTACAAATACCAAATCCCAGTACTTGCTATCAAAATAGAGCACTGTCATGTTCAGTTGAAACCAATCCTCTAAACACTTTCTTACTATTGTAATGGAATTTAGCACCCAGTTATCAGTTGTCTCAATTGAATTACCTTTTTTCCAACATGAATACAGTACCCCATCTGACATCTGACTGGATTTTCAAATCTTTTATTCAGACTCTCAAGAATGGGAAGTGCCCTTAAGTCAGTAATACTCCATTTACTGTACTTTTGGCTGTGCAGGAGTTCACACACTATCAAAATACATGTGCTATAAGAATACAACAATAGTTAAAGTAGGTGACTCAGAAGACTTGGAAGTAATTATCACTTTTGACTTACACATAAGCAAAATACGCATTTGCAGCCACCAATCTTTGTTTAGTTTGGTTCTACTCTGTCAAAAGTAACATATATCTTCATTCTCCTTTTTACTCTTTCTTTCAGAAAACATGAATGCTTAATCTAGTAATCAAATAATCACCATAAGAATACAACAGATTTTTTTTTAAAAAGCTTCCTTTATCCAGAGAACTTAAATAACAAATTTACTATATCTACAGAGAACATTTAATACTGAAAGAAATATTAATACACGATTACCCTAAGCTAATTTTTCACATAAACAAGAAGTTTAACATCTTGGAAACATCACTTATCAGTTATTGCCACTGTATAGAAGGTTTTCAGCTGCTGGATTGTAAAATGGGCTTGTATTTCCCCTCAAAAAAAAAAAAAAAAAAAGACTCATCTCCTTCCAGCAAAGGATAACAGTCAATGGGAATAACAGCAGCATCATTTGATGTCAGAGAGGAATTAGGAAAGACTTGGATTTAGAAGACATTAACTCTTATCATGAGTAACAAAGCCCCAAAGCTATTTCTATTTCTAACTGTTTGAGGCAGGTTAAATGAGCAGGTGCATAAGTAGATAACTATTTGGGCAGATAGTACGCAGTTCACTTCTTTCTCAGTTGTAGCCCATATTGCATTTATGGGCTATCTACATAAAACTGGTATGGTACAAAAAAATACACAACAATAGTATGAAATGATCCTCATAAAAGTACAGAGGAAAGTTTTCACATTTTTAAATAGTTCCCTGTCTCTAGATACGCTTGTTAGAATTCCATGAGAGATGGTCCATGGGATCTAGGAGAGTTGGTTGATTTTGAAGGACTCCCACCTCCAAGCTCAAGAATGGTCTACCTGCCATGCAGGCAGCCAAGTGTAGGTGGCAGGAAGCCAGCAAGGATGAGCAAGGAGCTTGTGCCACAAGTCAGATGTGGGAAGGAACATACCAAAAGTGGAAGCAGGGACAGGCAATCCAGGAAGCATATAGAAAAACTGTCACAGCACACAGAGATGGGGTTAGGAAAGCCAAAGCCCATACTGAGTTGAATCCAGAAAGGGATGTCAAGAATAACAGGTTACATAAGCAGGAAAAAGAATAGAGAAAAATATGGGCCTCCTGTTGAATGGAGTAGAGGAACTAGTGAAAAAGAACACGGAAAGAGTCAAAGTAATTCTTTGCCTTGGCCTTTACTTGTAGGACTTGTCCTCGGCAAGTCCAACTCCCTGTGATGAGAGGGAAAGTCTGCAGAAAGGAATATTTGCTCTTGATTCAGGAGGACCAGTTTAGGGAACACTTAAACAAACTGGCTGTATCCACAGCTCCTTGGGATGTGATGGGATGCACCCATAGGTGCTGAAGGAACTAGCTGATGTCTTTAGGAAGCCATTCTCATTACCTTTGAAAGGCCATGGCAGCTAGGGGAGATTCCTGAGGAGTGGAGGAGGCAGGCATCACTCCTTCTGCCTTCAAGAGCAACAAGAAAGAAGATCCAGTTAGTGTCACCTTGATTCACAGGAAAGTGATGGAACAAATGATCCTGCAAACAATTCTCAAACATATTAAGGATAAGAAGGTGATTGGGAGTAGTCAGCATGGATTTACAAAGGGACAATTATGACTGACCAGCCTGAGAACATTCTATGGCGAAATGACTGGCTTGGTACATAAAGGG
This sequence comes from Crypturellus soui, assembly GCA_032275445.1. NCBI lineage: Eukaryota > Metazoa > Chordata > Aves > Tinamiformes > Tinamidae > Crypturellus > Crypturellus soui. Next base: position 10,163,612 of record JAUBNY010000700.1, read on the forward strand.
AGGGCAGCGGATGTTGTTAATCTCAGCTTCAGTGAGGCTTTCAACAGTCTCCCACAGTATCTTCCCTGACCAACTGACAAGTGCATATTAGGTAAATAGATGGAGAGATGAACTAAGAACTGCCTGAACTCAAAATGGGCTGGGCTCCAATGCTTGTGATCAGCAGTAAGCAGCCCAGCTCGGGGACCAGTCATTAATGGAGTACCCCAGGGATCAGTACTGTGGCCAATGCTGTTTAACGTCTTCATTAAGAGCCTGGATCAGGGCACAGAGTGCACTCAACAAGCTCGCAGATGATAAAAAAGAGTGGTTGACATGCCAGCCGACATCCCGATACCTACCATTCAGAGGGTCCTCAACAGTCAAGTCAGATGGGCAGAGAGGAACCTTATGAAGTTCAGCAAGGGAAAATGTAAAGTCCTGTGTGAGGGGGAGATCAGCCTCAGACACCAGGACAGGCTGGGGGTCCACTAGCTTTGCAGAGAGGGGTCTGGGGATTGTGGTGGACACCAAGCTGACCACATGCCAGCAATGCACCTTTGCAGCAAAGGCCAAGAACACAGACTGCGTGAGTAAGATCTGACAGCGCCTCAAGGCAGGCAATCCTTCTCCTCTATCCAGCCCATGTGTGCCATCTGTGGTGATGTGCCCAGTTCTGGGCTTCCCAGTAGAAGAGGGACAAGGACTTACTGTTGTGGGTTCACCAAAAGAGCCACCAAGATGATTAAGGACTGGGAGCATCTGAGATACAAGGAGAGGCTGAGTTAGCTGAGCTTGTTCAGCCTGGAGAAACCTGAAGGGGAGGTGTCTTATCCTTGTGGAATGGATGGGGTGAGGAGGTGGAGTAAAGACGACAGACACACTCTTCCTGTTGGTATCCAGCTGGGAGACAAGAAGTATTGGGCACAAATCACAACACGGGCAATTCCATTTAAGCCCAAGAAAAACAACTTTTTTTTTTTTCCACTCTAAGGAATGAAGAAACCATAAACCTGTTGTCTATAACAACGTCATTTGCAATCATACTACCAATGGGAAATTGATCACTGAAATTGTTTGGAAAATAATGCATTCATTCATTGATAATTGGCTCGCATAAGGTTTATAGAGCAATATTTTAGAGATTCAAATATCTAACATATGCAATGCTGTTGTTCAGAATTGTTAGATACTGTTCAGAAAATATGCATGACTAATATGAAAAAAAGAGTCATCCTTAATAACAGATGTTTTCTGAAAGACAAAATCAAAACATTTTCTTACTTCAATTTTTTTCTATTTTTCCTGCTATAGATAAAAAAAAAACAACCAGACCACCATTGGCAGAGGAAATTATCACTTAAAGTAGAAAACTAAGTTCTCTTTTTTTTCCTGTTACCATAAAGTCAGGGTAAGGCTGGTCATTAAACTGTCTTCAGCTGAAACTTCTGTAGGTCTTCTACTGTACAATAAACCATTTAATATCACAAGCGAAATTTTCTATCTCTCCTTGGACATAAAAGCTATGGATGAAACTTGCCTAATAAAAATGTTATCTCAGCATGCTCCCATGTCTTATTCCTGCACACAATGCTAGGGACAAAATGATAAAAGTCATATAGAAAGTTTCATATAGATAATAAAGTACAAAACACAGTGAATTAATTCAAAAATGCACACTGATTATATCTATACACTATATAAATGTTAAATTACTATCTATCATTTATTTATAATTTTACATCACTTCCATTACTGTTTGAAGTGTTCCATTTCCCTTCTCTCTTTTTTTCTCTCAAGTGCTGCATCTCAATTCAACGAGAACTTCTGACTCACCCCGCAGATTGAGATTGAGATTAAGCAACAAACTCCCAAAACTCATCCGCTGCTTAGACACTGTGCATTCAGATCACAAATTCAGATGAAAGCAGTTTTGAGGTACTAGAGTCTATAAAACTTGATCCACATTGTCTTGCACTCTACCTCAAGCCCATTTCTGTCCATGAATTCTCCACTCTGGCTAGAAAAGTATGTATGAGGTTCATACATAGAGCATTGACTTTAAAATCATATTAACAAGAGCAACAAAAATCTAATCAAGCTAACTTTAACTGTCTGCGATAGACTCAGATACAAGTTGAGGAAGGATTCTGTATAAATCTTAGACAGTTAATCCATCCCTTCCTGAATTGAATATCTCATCCATGGAGAAATCCAGGCAAGACTGATAAAACACAAAAGAAGAAGCGCATAAATCCATCTGAGTTCCTACAGCACATAGACACTCATAAAAGGACTCAGTCTGCTCTATCTAGACATTGCAGAAAATGAACTGGAAGTATCCCTGAGCAAGCCCTCCTTAAGACAAAATCCTGTACATTGGATCTCTCAGAAATGAAGGGATTATCTCCCTGTGTATTAGTGATACCAGAAACAATGTACTATTAACTGGTCACAAGTGCCTTTAGTTTTCTTTCATCTGCTGTTCAACACTGAATAAAGCACACCAAAGTGTAAGGTAAGTGTAAAAGTCAGTGGATATGAAAAATTAATCTTTTAAATATAGCAAAAAATGCGAGGATGATGACAGGAAATAAAGGTAGAAGTTTATTTTTGAAAGACCTGCTTTGATACAACTATAGGAGGAATCCAGTCACAACAAGCCTGACAATATCCGATTCTGTACATAAAGTCCTTGAACGTAGTTGCCTGAATGTCAATTATATATCAGCATATAATGGAAATTCAGCCTTCATCCTCACTGCTGCTCCACGCATCCTCATATGCTGGATTCAAATGCTGTTGAGAAAGAGACTGAAAAAAAAAAAAAAAGACTCTGAGGTTTGCTTTAATAGGACCCTAAATAATTTAAAACATTAAAAGTATATTTCTTAAACTACTAGACACAAACAATTTTGTTTGCAAATCAAAGATACAGGATTTTTGTAATCAATTCTTTGACCATTCAGTTCATTAAAAAAAAAAAAAGGATAAACTGTGAAAGGGCACAGCACTTTATTTAATTTCAATTTTGACAAAAACATCTGGAATATAACTGGAAGTTCTACAAATGTCTGAATGTAAAATATAACATATAGATATTATAACCTGTGTTCGCTTTCAGTTGCTTAAGAGATAATTTCATTGTTCCAGCATTACTTAACACTGCAGTCTCAGAAAGCAGCCTCAGTCTCTGCCTGCATTTAATCAGTTTCCATCTTGTCTTGTGTCAGCTCAAGGGCTTATGCAGCCAAGTCGTGCACTGAAGTCCAGATCTAACCTCCAGGAAAACTTTTCACTACTTTTTTTTTTTTTTTTTTTTGGCTTGTTTATTTCTTCTTTACTTCTGGGCCAGATTCTTACCATACAGACACACAAGTGCCAGCTCTAGTCATGGGAGAGAACAGAAACCAGTGGCCCATGGAGAGCAGAGCTGCGACTCTCAGGGGCAGCGCCAGCTACAGCGTTTTTCAGCAGCAGCAGGAGCTGAACAGTTGGCAAAACCGCAGCATATACGGCTGGGGCACCACTAGGGCAAACCTAGAGGGGCAGCTGTCATCAGAGCAGGGTGGCTTCCCTCCATCACCTCTCAGACTAAAAAAAATATATTTGCTTATACTGAAACAGGAAAAAAAAAATCTGAGTTTAAAAGAACAAAAACATTCATTTTGGATCATCTGAACATTTTGATTTCATGTTATCTAAACTTTCTAAGCTTTGAAACTACTTTTTCCTTTTTTAAGTGTTAAGTAGTTTTTCATAAACTGTGTTTCAAAACTGAGCAAAAAGTGTTTTATCACCATTTTTATCTTTTTCAGAACAGAATGCTGCTGAAATGTTAGAATTTTTTTTTTTTTTTTGGTATGATACGATTCAAAATATCAGTATCTCCTGATTTTTTAACAGCTGTAAGAGTTTCTGGTCTCTTATATTACGAATGGCTTCAGTCCTTTAAAATCTATTTTTATCTCCTTCCTATTGTTTAAGTTTTTTTGCCCAGTTCTAATAAAAAGAGGAAAAACTTGTTCTCCTATGTAAAACAGTGCTGTTAAGATCCGTCCTGTAACACTCCACATGTTTTCTCTCAAACTCTTCTTTATTATATTTTTGTTTTGAAAGTATTTGGATATGAATTGTAGCATCTTAAATCTTATGGTTTAGGAGACAATTATATTTCTCAACAAACTAAAATGCAATTTTTCTTTGACATTTTTCACTTTCAAATGAACATAAAGTTCAGAAAGCAGCATGGAATTTAAGAAAGCTAAAGTGAAAGTTGAAAGACTGACAGCAAAATAACAAGTACTGGAAGAGAAACTACAAGTGTACAAGACATTTTTCTAGACCACCACAAACACGCCACACACACACACGTCCCACACAAATGCCCCCAACACACACACAGGATAAAAAAAGAAGGAAATAAGGAAAACAATAAAGAAAAAGAAAAAATCCCCAGAACAACCACAAAGAGGTTGCAGAGAAAGAACATATAGGTGATTTTTCCAGTGCATCAGCATTGTTACATAGTTTGAAGATGAAAATCTACTTCATATATTATGATTTTCTTGCAAGTATGACATCCACAGAGAGTACACTTCAACTGGATAAACTATTAGTTACCTTTTCAGAAGTATCATCGGGAATTGGCTCTCGAAGGGCAGGTATCCAAGCAAGGATATTGCAATCTTTACTACCACTATAAAGCTCCTTTAAAAAAGCAAGCCAAAAAAGGCCAATATAGATTTACTGAGTAAATATTGAAATAGAAGTAATGTTAGCAAATAAATTTTATGAAACCTTTTTTGGGGGGGGGGGGGGGAGTAATAAAGGACATACATATAATTCCTATTTTGTAATATAATAATAATAATATATATATTCTTAAAACATAGTAGAGAAAAAGAATACTTCATGAGATTTCCTCTAGGTTGGACATCAAAACTACTCACACCTAAATGAATTAATTATATTTCTTAAACATCCTTGTTTTCTTCCCTCTTATGTGTCTCCTTAAAAGTTAAAAGCTAGTAAGCTTTTAAATAGCTATTATCAGCTATTTTAAATAGTAGTTACTACTTAAAAGCCAGTAAGTTTAGAAGATAATTGTATTTAGGATCAAAAGAAAGAAAAGGAAAAAAAATTCTATTAAAATTTAAAATATGAATCTATGCAAAAACATCCAATCGGACATAGGTTAGAAGAGTGCATAAATATGGAGTAAGCATGGTGTAAGAATGCCTACGCAAAGAAAAGAACAAACAAGGAACAACTGAAGCCTGCATCCTGTTGGGAAGGCAGAGATCAGAAAGACCGATTTACTATTTTTAATACAAATAATTTTATATATTACACTAATGGCTAAGCAGTGGGATCCCACTGTGCTGGGCACCTTGCAAACCCATGCAAGTAAAGAGTGTCTGCACCAAACAGCTACCCATCACACACAGCTTAATTTTCTTTGCTCTTTATTAAAGGAAATACCGATTTCTCTGGCTCTCTAAACTGAAGGAATTCTGCTGTTCAGAAATACTGCATCAACTTTGCAGTAAATTTTGCACTACTAATGCTCCTGTTTCCCCAACTGCTACTCATCTGAATGTGTATGAAAACTTTTTCATATACCTTGAATCTTTAATTAAATTCCTGCTTATTGTCCTGTCTGACAATAATTAAGATGACAACTACCATAGGGTTAAATTACCTGAGTGAAGCATGCATGGTATTCTCTTCTGTACCCAAGCTGACAGTGGAAAAAAGTCTTTTAAAAGCTTGTTGGCTCCTACATTTAACATAACAGCTCGGTGCATGTCTCCAAAAAAGATTTTAATAAGTTGATTCAACACAAATCAATAAATTACAGTTCTGTCTTTGTAGAAAGTTTCATTTTGTATTAGGTATATTTAATTCTACAAAAAAATGCATGAATCACTGAAGAGTTGGTTGGTACAGGAACTTAATAATTAACTATTAAGTTAACCAGTACCTATAAATACCTATCTATATGGGTAACCTTAGCCAAGTGAACTGATATAATGACTTCTGTATAATGACTCCCGAAAATGAAGTTATTCGTGCATAAAACAGAATTGGTGGTCAAAATTTTCTGAGATGAACATTCTACTTATTTCACTTGAAAGAACAGAACAGGGCAAATTTATATTAAGCTATAGGTCAGCCATCACTTCTGCTGCAGCATCCTGTCTTTTGCAAGACACACAAATCACTGGAACTTGGAGAACAAGCACTGCGTCCCACCCCAATGCCATTGGGAAATGCCATTGGGAAATCGGCATATTTAAATTAGTCTTTATTACTGCCTGTCTCTTCTGATCCTGGGATTGCAGTATCTTCAATTAATATAGACCATGTTGACTATTATTTATAATTATTACAATTTGAAATAGTGACTAAGACACTAAGTCAGTCAAAAGAAGAGTCAATGCATAAAGTCTCAGGCATATTTATGGAACAGTATAGCACAATATTTCAATGATGTATTTTGAATTATTGAAGAAAAGTTAAGGCTGAATTTATGTTTTATTTTTTGTCATTTTTTAATCTATCACTGTTACAGATGGGTAGGTTTGCTAGATAACTCTGTAGTTGTCATTGATATTCCCAGAACATAAAAAAAAAACAAAAAAAATGTTCCTGCTGCACTGCTAATAATTTTTCTTCATTATTAATTAACTATTAGTTATTTACTTCATTTACTTTACTTCACAAGACCTGTGTATCTGAAAAGGACACACAGGTCTTGTTTACTTATTTTAAGCAGTTAACACAGCACATCAGTATCTAGCATCTTGGCTTCAACAGTAAAATTCTCCTGGAAGATTTCACAGTGAGGATTTCCTCTTCTGCACTACCCTTGAAATTCTCCACCCCTTATTAAATTAACTTCCCTTCTTAATGGGCAATATTCTGCAGCTCTTATTACTTAAGCAGCTTAACATCTCATTAACTTCATGAAGAGAGTTACACAAGAAAAATTTAGGCCAACAATAATATAGCCTATTTTATGGTTGTATTCCCAGAATCTCAAAAGGATACACACACACACACTCCTGCTTCTCACACTACCCTGTAGCTACACATGGCAGCTCAAACACAAAAGATAAGTCACCTAAGAATGATAACTAATCTGAATCTAACAAGAGTACAGACTGAAATCACTAGCTTGAAAACAGCCAGTTGCTTGGGTACCAGGAGTACTATTATACACATCTTTTGAGTGAAAAGACAACTCTTCACAACTCAAATACAAAGTTGGTACACAAAGTTTCAAAATCTGTTTAAATCATGAAATGAAGAAAAAAAATAGTGAATACAATATGGGTAATAAATAGAAAGAAAGCAATAACTGGCAGCAATAAATTTAACTCAGAGGTTTTGAGCTGAAAAATATATAATAAGAAATAAAGACCAAATCTGGGGATGTTGGAGGAAAATCATTCAGCAGAGCTAAAGGAAGCAAAAAAGCTTAGAGGAGAATAAATATGAAGATAAAAACTAAAAATGACTGAGACTACAACTAGATGGAAATGGTAAAAGCTATGCAGAGCAGTCAGATGTAGATCTTTCATATGACCATAATGTGCTAGTAAGTTAGAAAGGTGCTAAAAAGCCCGCATTTGTGCAACTATTGATTTCATTAGTAGATGAATAACTTCCATCAGCATCTTAGAAGAGATGTCTGAGGAAACTTCTGACCTGCTCAAATGAGATATAGTGAAAACATATTGGAATAGACAGAGCTGAAAGTGAGCTAATGTGTTATTCTAGAGAGTAGAAAAAGAAAAAAAAAAGCTGGAATGATACAGATACTATTGCACTGACTGGCATTTCTTTAATCCTAAAAAAAAAAAAAAATAAAAAAGGTGATTTAAAAGATTCTGAAGATTTTGAATTGAGTTCTTCAATTACTGAAGAATTAATATTTTAGAAAAATAAACAACACCAGTTAACACAATTTACAGTAAAGCGGTATCTGTCAAGCAAAATGATCGTATTTAAAACAAGTTTATCTTAAAATGTACTTGCACAGCTATAAATAAATTTATACATTTTAGTATTGTTCACAAATGTAAAATAAGAGAAATTTTACAGCTATCTGCATTCTCAAAAAAGGGGTCTTTTAATTGGGTATCAGTACTTTCAGTACCATTACAAAGACTGATGAAAGTGTTTAATCATCTCAAGACAAAATAAGCTTTTTGTAAATCTGCATGTGAACATAAACTGATAAGGTTCACACTAGCAATATCTTTGTTGACATACTTGCAATAAATACAGTAGCCTAAACCCTAACAACGAGGAAAGAATTTATACCAACAAGTGCAAAGATATTTAAGGAAAAAGGGAAGTGAGCTCCACAGAGAATGCAAAACCCGACTAGAGTAAGGGTGGATTTGAAGGAAGCTCAAGAATCACAGAATCACTGGATAAATAAATGCAGATAAGTCCCCAGCAAGTCTTTGACTGTTCTGAATGTACATGTCTTTTGTACATGCCCACAAGTCATGTGTGCACACAGATGAGCGATAACAACAGGTAGATAATTCTGGCACATGGTATAATACTGATGGTGACATTGCAGGGTTGCTCACTTTCCAAAATATTTCAAAAGACAAGGTAGAGATGACACACATATCCATTTCCAGGAATTCCCAAATATTTCACTCACCTGAAAGTTAGGTTGAAATACACAGCAGTCAACGGTACTATAATGCCCTCTAAGCTTAGTTATCAGTTCTCCTGAGAAAATTGTGTAAACAGCAATGGTGCTCCCATACGGTACAAAAGCAAATTCTGGATTGCAGCCCCAAGAGATGGTGAATTTGAGTCCTTTTCTACTTTCGTTACAGACTTTCCCATAGTTCACCTGTACATTGAAAGATTAAATAAGTAGTTATTAACTAAAATTACAGGTAGTAACTTTATATAAAAAGGACCTGTACATCTTCATCATTAATATCCAGTAAAATTCATGTTAAGCTTCCCCTTTTAACATAACTCTTGGGATTTCCAAATACGGATGTTCATTGAGAAAATGATTTTTTGGTTCATTAAAGCTCATTATCTTTAATAAAAACTTTCAGAAACAGGAGAGGGGATGGGGGGAAGAGCTGCCTATACTGCAGCAGCTTCACACTTAAAGATGGAATTTGCTTTGACCTTTTGGGCCAGATCTACTTTGATGAACCACAACTACCATTGAAATCATGATTAGTTCAGGAATTCCTGCTTAAACATTTTCCAAGATGGTCCCACATCGTCATTTTCTCTCAAATATTGAAATTATTAAAAGAATCAGATATGCACAATAGTACATGCACAGTTTTAAGCAAGACATAGCTTGTTTTCTGAAAATTCCAGCAACTGGAAATGTTAAATCTAAAGCTCTAAAGAGCCCCCATTTATTTTAAGGCACAGCATTTACATTTTCCTAGTGTGCTCTCCTTAAAGTATTTTACACACACAAGTGCGCACACACACACACATGCTAATTTATACATAATTTCAAAATACCAGTTTTCAGATAGCAGTAGATAAAAAGTTTTTTCCTATTAAGCTAAACTACAAAAAAGCAATGAGGTAACAATCTTTTATGTAGCTAGCAATGGGCATAGGCCTACTCACTCTGCTTTATTAACCATTTCAGTGGTAAGGATAAAGTGAGATAGTGATCCTAGCCTGGCTTATATTATGTGCATTCATCTCAAAAATAAAGTACCAACAATCCAACTATTTTTCTCTAAGACTTGCTTATTCCACAGAGTGGAGAGAACTTCCTTCTTACTCTTGAAGTGCCCTTTATGTGAGCTGATCAGAATTACAGAAGGTTGTATTTCTGCACTGTTTATATACACTGTTTAGATGGCAAAGAAAAGCACAACCAGTCCAGCCAGCATCAGAACAAGCCCTCAAGGGGTTCTCAGCGTCTCGTGTCTTGCTCTTGGAAGCAGGAAGGGAGGAAGAGCGCCAGCAATGCAGAAAACAATTCTGTGCCTCTCCCTCCCACATTAGCAAGGAGCAGCAGAAGAGCAATAGGCAGTATGGAAAGAACTGAAGGGCGAGCCAAAAGATGTCATAAATAAATGGCAAAATCAAAGGGATTAAAAAGAAAATAATGCATAGCTATAGCTCCCAAAATTATTTCTTATGCACTGGTCAGGAGTGACACGTTAAATATGTTAAAATGCCTGTCTTTTACTAAATCTTGGAATTCATCATTGCTGAGAAATTCAATATTTTTTTCTGCAACTACAGCTGTGAGATAAGAGCCTAAGCAGTCCCCAGCTTGAGAGTTGCGTGGGAAGCCTTGCAAATAAGAAGTATAGTTTATCACTGTCGTTGATAGGTTTCAAGGTCTGGACAAGTCCTACCTAGATGGAAAGCTCGCAGAAGTTCAAAATTGGAAAAATTCCAAACATGCTAAGAAACACTTCCATTGGATATATCAGTTTAGTTAGGTCCTCTATAAGAAATCAGAGACGTATTCGTGTGAACAGTGTATCGTACCACTATACAAACTTAATTGAAACACAGTATTACAATCTAAACACACAAAACATGTTCTTTCTTGTTTTGAACATCTCCAGCCACGTCGTACAGGAGAGCTGCAGGGTGGCTGCTGCAAGGGCACCCACTGTTGCAGGCCTTGGTGTGACGTGGCAAGCCCTGCTGCAGCTTGGCCCTCGCACTCCCGCCCGCAGGCATCGCAGCTCAGTGCAGCTCCATGCAGCACCCAAGGGCTATGCACTGGCTGCTCGCTCGCGGTGCAGCCTCCCCAGGGACTCACAGAATGGCTGAAGTTGGAAGGGACCTTTAGAGATCATCTAGTCCAACCCACCAGCTCCAGCAGGGATACCTAGAGCACAGGGTGTCACCCAGGAGGGGTTTGGAACCCCAGGAGGGATCTCCAGAGAAGGAGAGTCCACAGCCTCTCTGGGCAGCCTGTTCCAGGGCTCTGTCACCCTCACAGTCAAGAAGTTTTTCAATTCAAAATGCATTCAAGAGGATTGTGTTTATCCAAGTTTGAAAAATACTCTGTAATTGCAATTAAAAATCACCTCTCAATAGGGGATGAATAGTCAAGTCCATGACTCAAACTATTCCACAAGTGTTTCAAAATTTGCATTTTCAAGCAGCAGCTTTCAGAATTCTATACACAACAGACTGACTTCAAAGACAAGCTTGTACTTTACTTCTGAAAGACAAATAAAATAAAACTAATGAAACAAGCCAGTGAAGTTTGTTGTTATTCAATATTCTTTAGAGAAAAAAAATAAAAGGTACTTTCCCAAACAAGAAAACACTTTTCTCGTGATTTTTCAAAAAGTGAAAATCTTTGAGGAAAGCAAAACTCTCCTAATGTTTTCCCCATGACGTCTCATTTAGCCAAAATACGCAGAGAGGGAATTTAAGATTATGAGAACAGGAAAAGTCCTGAGCTCTATTTTTTTTTTCAAGGTGATATCAGCTATAGCTAAAGAAAATAAATTATATTCCTTATTACAAAGGAGTAACAAATATAGCTCTAGAATGCAAAAAAAGGGGAAAAAATTGGAGTAGAAAACTATCTTAGATTAGGATTATAAACCTTGCTGTATGTTTAGTGAGTGTATTTTCCTGTAATATTTAAGTATATGTTTCTTTTTCTAAACCCTAAAATGAAGGAGGAATACAATTTTTACCAAGTTTAATTGACAACATTCACAAAAATTGTCAAAAAAGAATCAGATAGCAAACAACCACATTATCCATAGCTAAATTTTAGAACTTAAGTCTTTTCTTTAATGTTCAAATTGGTATTACAAATATTGTGTACACTCTCCACACTGAAGTCTTGTAAGATTTTGGACAAGGGAGGTTGAAGTCATAATTCAGCTGGCATTCTGCTGAAAAACAAAGCATGTTCTAACACAGCTGGGAGAAACAAGGATACTTCCTGTCTACAATCAACCAAATGATAGCAGCTATTTTTCAGATCTTTCTCAAAGCGAGAATTCTCTAGTTTAAGCATTCCAATGAAAAAATAAACAACAACAATAATAAAGAAACAGACAACCTGTATAGCTATGGGATGGAGAAAGGTTCACAAAGCTTTCAGCAAAGATTTCAGCAAATATAGGAGTGCAGATGGAGTTTACCTTTATTTTATATGGACATTTGCCCTTAATTTTCTTTGTATATTCCCCACCCCCAATAGAACAAGCCAAACATTACACAGATATCACATACTCAAAGATACTTCACAGAAAAGCACTTTCATGCTTATCTCTTGTTTTATAGTTCTCTTTCTGCTGAGAAAAGCCAGGCAGGTATTAATTTCTAGTTCTTTGAAATTATTCCTGTTCTAACCAGGAATTTTTTTAAAAAAAGAAAAGGTAAGGGTAGTGGATTATTTGGGATTGGAAAGCAGTTGTAGGAAATCCCCAGGACTGGGACTGGGAATTCAGGGAAGCAGAAGTGAGACAGGCAAGCAGATAAAGCTATTTTTTGTGAACTGTGTATTTCTCTTCCACAAATTTGGCTGCAGATTTAACAGAATCCCCCACTGGTTGTGCAGGTTCCTTTCTGTGTTTGTGCGGTCAGCAAGAGAAAAGGGGAAAGTCCTACCAGTGCAGAGACGGAGAAATCCTATGAAGATAATAAGAAGGACTGACTGTGGGAGTTAACTTGTATTACATGCACATGTATTGATTTTATTGCTAATGACTCAAAATTATTTTAAGCAATGTATGTATGTGGTATATGAAAATACAGTACTCTGGACTGTACAATTTAGGACCTAAACTAAAAAGATGGGATCAAGCTATTCAAACCCAATTAAGAAAATGGTGCAAGGCTATGAAAGAAGTCAGGGAACTAACAGGCACAGAAAAACAGAAGACATTGATCCAGCTGGCAGTAGGAGTGTGAGCAAACTGTATTATCTACTTTGATGATAGTGGTTTGGAGACAGAAAGATGTCTGTTTATGAAGTGCTGAGAAGGAGCTGGTAAATATAAATAGCAAGACAGAAAAGTACCTTCATTTAAATGCCTATAGGGGATACTTTTTGATGTGTTCTGAAACTAATCAGCAGGAAGTAAAAGAGCATTAAATTAGAAATCCTGCTCCATGTTCTATTTTTAGAACATTTCATGATCTATTTTCTTTTTTAACAAGCAAAAATAAGAAGAGAAGTCCTAAACAAAAAAAATGCCTAAAAAATTCTTAATGAACTGAGATAAAGCAGAATATCCAGGGTTGCACGGACTACTGGCAATTGTAGAAAATTAAGTGCAAATAAAAACATAACCAAAGATCCCTGAAAACTTACTAATGTGTTCTCCCCAGTGGAGCTGTTCCAGAGTCTCATCCGATCATCTGTACCAACAGTCAACAGATGAAGCCCATCATGTGTATAGCATAATCCATTCACTCGCCCATTGTGGGCAGTGTTTACTGCCAGATGATAAAATAAAAAAAGAAAAGAAAAAGGTGGTTCAGATATCTGTGGAACTGCTATTCTGTATACTCACTTATATAGAGTATAACTAACTAATTTGACCTTTGGTTTCAAAAAGTATTATTATCTACAGGGATCACTTTACGTAAAAATGTACAGCCATAAATATCTGGCATATCTAGCTGACTTGGCACATATTGCTCATTACATACTATAGGGGGATTTGATTGGGTTCATCTTGCAATTGTGTATATTCTTAAGTAGCCAAAACAGAACTTGGTGCACTGTGCCTAAACTGATTATGGTGCACACAAATTAACTCATTGAGAAGATGAGATATCTCCATACTATAGCATAGTACATAATACAGAACTTTCAAGTAAAGAAGTTTCAGCTATTTTGCAACATTTTCTGAACAAATTTGTTAGTTTTTACTTCAGATATATTTCTATATAATCTCATATTTTCTAACTGTGACTAAATTATCATCAATTTGATCCTGTCAGAGACAAAAAAACAACATGACAAGAAAGTAGTTGTGTTTGAACAAGACAGTGCATCATTCAAACAAACACATATTGTTACACTATATAATAATTACACTAATTATTCCAGGAGTGGCATATAAGTCCCCTGTTTATCTTTTATGAACAAAATTAGACTAAAAAACTATTTAATTTTACAAGAGTCTTAGCTTTCATGTCAGTAATTTCTTGAATTGCAATATATATATATGTATATAGATAAGCCACTTTATTTTTCTAATTTTCTAGTTTAAGCTTTCCAAAAGTTCAAAAAGAGAAAAGAACAAAAAAGAAGAGATAACCTGTAGTGTTAACAGATGGAGAAAGGGTCCTAAAGTTATATTAATGGTTTCAGCAAATTCAGGAGTAAAGGTATGTAATTTATTTCTAAATACTATGCATTTCTATCTCAAAGCAGCTACTCAAAAAAGCAATGCTTTTTTGGCCTGCTGAAGTTATAGACCTTTGTTTCAGATTTTTTTTTTCATTTTTGTTTTGTTTTACCTTTGTTTTAGAAGGGGGTTAATAACTATTATGACAGTTAACACATAACAGTGATTTTTCATTATGAGAAACAGGAATGAATGCTTCTCCATAAAAACTGGATGACATGATTCCAAATTCTAGAGAAACAAACATTTAAAACACACACAGTACAGTTATCCAGGAGATTTTTCTAAACAAGAGAGCCAACCACAATCACTGGGTCCATAACAGAAGCAACTAAACACAATTCAGTGGTTTATGTTAGGCAGGACATGGTAACTGGATTATCACTACTGTTCTTGCCTCTCCCAATTCTCAATTCATTTGTGATATTAAAGAACGCATCTAGTCACATATGGTTTATCACCAGATATAGTCCATATTACCTCCTTCAGAAGATGTTTTGGACTTCTCTCCATTGTGCTGATCAAGTGTAATAAGACATCCAGACGCTCTTCTCACATCCCATAATTTTACTCTACCATCAGCACTAAGAAAAACAAATTTGTACTGATGTTTCCATTATAGAAATCGCTTCCACTAAAGTCAGAATCTTTCTTAGCCAACCTACCCACCACTTACCCTGGTCCAACAACTATTTGAACTACCTTGTGCAGGCACATTCAGATCAATAAAACTGCATGAAAAGATTTTAGGATAGACTTCAGACTTTTGTTTACATGCATTAATAAAGCTACTACACTATGAGTATGCAAGTTAGGTGCATATTTCTGTCTGTCTACAACACAATGCATTTGCCTCTGTTTAGAGTATAACACCACTGCATGCACTCACTGACTAGAGCAGACACTCTCCTGTTGATAAAATGTAGCTACAGAATTCAGCATTGCATGCAGTGGCTGTTCGGGAACTCAGGAAAATTCTCGTGCTATCACAGCTCTGTGGTATAGAGCTTAGTAATCCGAGTAGGCTACCTATATCTAGGCTGTGCATGTCTATATGATCTGTGGTAGAGTGCTGTGGCAGAGAAACGCTATGATAGATGGCCTGCTTCCATCTGACTCACCAGTATGTTTGCATTAATATACCAGCAAAGGAGGCAATGACCAAGGCTCAGACTGCTGTGATTCAGTCCAGCTCCAAGCCTGCAACTCCATACTGTCCTTCTACCAGCTATATAACCCGTGCTAGCTGTTGGTACTAGGTACACATGATGCATTCACCTACCTACTGTCTGCTGGAAGACTCTGCACCCACAGGACGAATCAACGCATGCAGGGTGCTCTGATGCTACCACAGACCCCAAGTTCAGACAAAAAGTAAGTTCATACTGAAGAGACCACTGCCTGCACACTAAATCGCCAATGCTTGCTTGCTTTGATCTACAGCTGGAACACACATCCTATCAAACTGCTTTTTAGATAAGCAGTCTTCTAACCATACATTTTTTCCTGCGCATTCTTAAGTTAGATTAATGCAATAATAGTTGGAAGATGCTTTTTAGCAGTACTAACAAATTTTTCCCTCACTACCTTGTCAGTATCTCAATGTTGCCAATTCTAGTATATATCTGTATCATTAAAAATCCAACATTCTCCCAATGTACATTATTGCTTAAAGAAATATATTTACCTTCCTGTTGCCAAAATATATTCATGACGCGGGGACCAAGACACTGTCAGCACTTCTTGCCTGTGACCTAAAAATGGTATGAAAAGCTTACATGTTTTTCTATGAAAATATTTATATGCATTTCTTTATGCAAACAAATTCAATAAAAAAAACCTACAAGATCCACCAATTTAAAACTACATTATAATATACATTTATTTTGGACTAGAGATTTTTTCCTTCCTTCTTATTGCTTAAGTGGGACTGCAGAGAGTGGGAAGTGATACGATACATTATCACACATATGTAACCTCTATTGCTTTTAGTTGTGCAAAGCACAGAACAGCATTGTCACAGCTACTATAAACACTGTAATTAAATTCTGAAGTAGTACTGCTGTCCAATGCAGAAGAAATTTAGCATATTTTTTTCTTCGAATCATTTCATAATGTTTAATAAAAAACATATATACTTAGGAGTATAATCTTATGCAGCTCTTGCTCATATTTTGTCCTTAAATCTGGATATTTGTTTTTGCCCTTATTTTGTCCCATATACTACCACATTAAGTTAAGTGTCTGTTTTGACTTCCTAGCAATATTATCCCAAGTGCTGCTTAGCAGGAATATACATAGGTTTTAAAAATTGGGGAAAAAAAGTTTAGAAAGTGTTAATATAGTCAATAGGAAGTGACCTAAATACAAGCATTACAATCATGCTTCACATACTAATAAAAATACATTGTTATAATAAAAACACATTGCTAAAAAATAAAGACAAACAAAATTTTTTATTACTATGCAGTTTGGAGCTACATGAACCATATTGCTTCTGGTGCATCTTCTATAAAACAGGTAGTGTTCCATTATCTGAGTTAACCAAACAACTGGCATGCTCAGGAAAACGGAAAAGCCTCCATAATACTGGTACTACAGGATACATTTGGAAAGCACAGAGCAGGCACATTTGTTTGGCTCCACTAAGTAAAGCGCAGTCCAGCAGGAATTTAGCTCCATTTCAGCTTCAGGGTATTCCATGTGAAAATATTCACACCTACTTGCAATGCATTCTCCAGGACTTAAAGTTCTATGTAAAGATTTAGATAATGTTTAGTGAAGGGCATGAACTGTCTTTGTCTGTTTCGGATATTACACCTCAGCCAACTGCACCGTACTTAGCGTAAGGACACAATCAGCCTGTGACTGCAAAGCACTAATCCCGAGTCAAAACTAAGAAGGCTTACTGAACCCAAACTGACTTTCTGGAGACCTTTTTGTGTGGATCTGCACTCCTGAATACTTTCAGGTCTAGAAAGAAAACTCAGATGTGTCCATCTTTATTGGCATGGAGCTGATTCACTTCAGAAGGACTTACCAGCTCAGGTTCTGCATCATACAAATGCACCTAGGCTGCTTTTCGGCAAGCTGACCTCAGAAGACAAAAAGATGTGTTTGCAAGTTGCTTTGTCTGAGCTAACACTTCCCTACAGATTAGGCTCTTGTTAGCTTATTTGAAATACAAGGAGTTTTATCTGATCACTCTTTCACTTGATCATGTATCTATCACTCATCTCCACCCAAAGAACTTTATTAAACATTAGCAAAATGGCATTAAGGGCAAATTCTCACCAACTGCAAAAAGTGATGGACTTGGTTGTGGGAGACAGTGTCAAAGGCCTTCCTATTCTCACAAACTGCTGAAGTACAAGCTAGGTGAGTGGACAGTGAGGAGGACTGCAAAACTCTCAACTTGAAGCTTCTGAGGTTTGTGGTCAGTGGCACAAAGTGCAGTACTCTTGGGGCAAGGAGGGTCAACAGCACAATGGGCTGCATTATGGAGAGTGATGCCAGCAGATTGAGGCAGATCATCCTCCTGCTCTACTCTATTCTGGCCGGACCACATCTTCTACAGGAGCACCTATCACATGAAGGGAGACTGAAAGTGTTGTTTTCAGCCTACAGAAGAGAAAGCTTAGGGGGAAGTCTTTTCAGTGTTTTTAAATACCCATAAAGATAAAATATCATGGGACAATATGAAGATGGTTCCAGACACTTCTGAGTGACAGAACAAGAGGCAACAGGCATCAGCTGAAACATGGGAAACTTCACCTCAACATAAGAAAATGCTCCTTTACTGCAAGAGTGATCAAGCACAGGAGCAGTTTGCCTGGAGAAGTTGAGGTATCCATCCTTGGGGATCTTTGAAACCTGACTGGACATGATTCCGGGCAACCTGCTATAGCTGGCTCTGCTTTGAGGGGAAAAGGGGAATGGAATAGGACAGGACCAAATGGTCCACCTTGAGCCTCTGCCAACACTAAGTATTCCATGATTGCAAAACAATAAAACCTACAGCTTCCCAAATTTGACAGAAGCAAAGCACGAGATACCACCCTTCCATAGTGAATAGTAGCTTACTCTTTATGCAGAAACCTCTTAAAAATCATTCAAACATCTTTATAGGATATTTTGTTAAAATTTGGATTTTTCTTTTTTTTTTTAAAAAGTGCCTGTATTAAATGTGCACAATAAGTAAAACATTGACAATCTTAACAGAGTTTATCATGAAAGCACTCAAATTCTATAATAACTCTTCATTAATTAGTATTTCTATTCTCTAGTTCATTGCCACTATAACAATGTGCAGAAAAAGCTTTTTTTCACTGTGTAATTTTCCCAACTGGTACAAAATGTTACTTACAAAGTCCTGTTACTTAACAAAGAATACATTGTATACAGTGTTTCTTTATTGGTTGGTTTATTCAAAGTAGTTATTGTTTAACATTTATGTTTCAGACTCAAACGTACCCTGTAGAATATGAGAACAGGATCCAGACTTCAAGTCACAGAGCTGTACTTTGGGGCTTTTGGTACCAACTGTAACAAGAATAACAAAGACAGATGAAAAACAAAATAAAACACAAAAAAAAAACCCCACAGTAGTTAAAAGAACAACAACCAAAAAGATTATAGCAATGACAAAGAAATAGAAGAAAAATGTTAGCTAACTCATTTTGTCAGACTATGTAGGCTGTTGCTGCAACACATCCTATTAATAGATTTACATTTTAAGTATAGGTAAATTTAATATATTACATACAAATATGAAATTGAGAGCAAACAAAATATACCTATGACACTTAAAAATTAAAGATATTATCTCTCACATACTTATAACTAATACATAGTACAAATACATACTCATATATATATAATTAATTATACTCAAATCTAATAACCTTCAAATACTACCTTCTATAACTGATGGTAAACTGGTTATATGCAGGAATTTTAACCTAAAGGCTGAATTGAACAACACATTATTCCAGAAGAACCGTAAGATTCTCATTATAAACATCATGAGCCACTGAAAATATTTGATTTTAATAATGAGCTAATTCTTACATAATTTCACTCTCTGAAAAAAATAAAGACAGGAGAGGGGAGAATCTCTGAGTATCACTTACTTTTTATGACAAGCCCAAAATAGGCAGGAAATTTCTTAAAAACACATACATACCTGCTACTAAACAATGTTTGGTAGCAACTGGAGACATATGATGACTATAGACAGTTCCATCAAAATGAAACACATCTGCAGGCTGATAACAAAAAGATTTGTTTGATCAGAGTACACATATGATATAAGAATATACATGCTTTTTATTAAGCATTTTCCAAATTACAGCTGCAAATAAAACTAATACAAATATTACTGTTGACATACTACTAATAAGGTGCCTACTTAGTAAACCAATCATGCAAATGCTGCAAAGTATGTCTGGTTACAACAGTAGACGATTATGTCAAACTTGGAAGGTGACCCAGAAGAAAGATCAAGAAAGTTGGCTGATCAAAAGCACAAACGGATGACATTTAAAGTTTAACACAAGTTAAAAAACAGAAACTAAGAGAGGAGAAAGAAAGAAGAAAAAAAAAAAGGAAAAAAGTAGGAAGGTTCCAAACAATATGGAGAAAAAGGCCACTAGGAAAGAATAACTTAGACTAAACTTAAGAGTCCCTTGTTAGTTCACGAACATCATACATACCCTTCACTCCTCCAATAAATAAAGTATTAAAAAGTATGAAAATACATGCAATGATTAATTCCCTTGACAATATTAAAAATTAAAAAAAAAAACAGAACAGTACTGTCTTTGCTAACTAACACAATGGCTTCCATGAAGACTTCTTTTTGTTGTCTCATTATAAAATATTGAATAGAAATAAAACTCATATTTAAGTTGTCTATGTTTTAAAATATCCTGCTTGGTGGACAAGTGCAGGTCAGTTAATAACCTTCAGGTAAACACTGTGTTATCTAAGCCATGCTCGTAGAGCTACTCATAATATAAGTGGAGCTGTACATTTAAGATAATGCTTAGTGACAGTAAATATAGCTTCACACATCTTAAGTGACAGTAAATATAGCTTCACACATCTTAAGTGACCCGGGAGGTCTTTTCCAAACCTACATGATCACTGCTTTTAAATACATGACACTTCATTTCTCTATATCCTTTCTATTCCTAAATGCCAAGGCCAACCTTTCCAATGCAATATCTATGCCTTGCTTACTGAAAATACACAGCCCTGTTGTACACTCTTATTGTTGTATGCTATTGCTGTACAAACAAACTAAATAGAAAATATTTTTTTTGAAGCACTAAACAACCCTGGAAAATGAACTACGGCTTCAGATTAGTCCTAGATAGGAAAATTGATGTAGCACAGAATCAGCAGCTTGTACTCCTGCTTGTGGCTGAAGCAGCCCTGAAGGCTCCAAGGTCTTCCCCATTTAGGTGTTCAGGTCTACAGAATCTGACAAACACGTGCTTGGGTGAAAATGCTAGATCCACAGCACCTTGCTGTTCAGCCCATTATTCTATGGTTCTAACAACCAGTTATTTCTCACCCTTCCACATGCTTGTTCCCATCGAGCTCTAAGTGAACTGCAGATGCAGAGAGAATGATACAGAGAGAGACGCAGAAGTCACAAAAAAATTGCTTTACTTACCTGTAAAGTATTTGTATCCCATATTTTCAATGTTTTATCAAATGAGCTAGATGTAAACATGCCAGTGTCATGAGGATACCACTGCACTGTCTCTACGCTGTATTTATGTACATCAGGATGGCTCCTATAAGTGGGTAAAAGATTTCAGTTGATTCAAGTCAACTGCTGTTAATTGTCTGGAAACTAAGTGACACAAATTGCGAATGGATTTTAAAAGACTGTACCCAAGCTTTCAATAGGAATAACTGATTTTAGTGCCTTAATTTTTTACCAAGGAAAATTAAAGAACCCTTATTTAAATGAAGTGCAGAGGCACAGATCATTTACCTTTCTAAAATATGGTATCTTGAGCACATCTCAAGTGTGAAGCACAAAAGATACTAATCTCTTGAAACACTTGAATTTTCTTGTTTAAAGATCAATCTATGGCCTAACACTACAAACTACTTATGTTTCTCAAGAGCCACTGGCTGGATCCACTGTAAAATATGATCGTGTACATAATTTGAAGAATTAATGCTAGTGATTATGATTTGGCATTAACTATTAACTACAACTATAACGGTTACCCAATATTCAGTTATAGGAAAGTCACCAGACAGTACTGGAATGAGTTACTAAGAGTTAAACGATTTCAAATTCACAAGTAGGGTCCAAACTCTTCTCCGTGGTGGCCAGTGACAGAACAAGGGGTAATGGGTTACAAGTTGAAACACGGGAGGTTCCATCTCCATGTGAGGAAGAACTTCTTGACTACGGGAGTGACAGAGCCCTGGGACAGGCTGCCCAGAGAGGCTGTGGAGTCTCCTTCTCTGGAGATCTTCAAAACCTGCCTGGATGCCACCCTGTGCTATGTGCTCTAGGTGTCCCTGCTGGAGCAGGGGGTTTGAACTAGATGGTCTCTAGAGGTCCCTTCCAACCTTAACTACTCTGCGATTCTGTGAAGTGAAATAAGAAAAATATTATCTTAATACAGTAACTTTCAATCCCACCGTATACAGCAATAAGATCTAATTAATAAAATATCAACTGTGCTAGGAAGCAGGCACATCAGGGCCAAATCAGCCAGCTTAAGAACTATAAGATCCTCTCAGGTAGGCCAAGAACACCACAGCCAGTTTCACATCCCTGTTAAGCCCCTTATGTCTCAGAGGGCTCTACCTAGATCCAGTTCCAGTGTCTCAATTCTCAGCTCCCAGACTGAGAAGCAGCAGGAAAAAAAAGTTTAATTGGCTCTCACTATGGGCTACTGAGAAGGCCACAGGATTTCCTCACCTTACTTATCTTTGCAGTGGCCTCAAGTAAGTGTGCTGGACACCAGTGTTATCACTGTTGGAAAATTCATGCTGTAAGTGAGACATTTTGTATACAGAAGGGTGTGTGTGGGGGGGGTGTGCATGCGCATACATCTGTGTGTAGTCTGTGTATGTGTATATACACACATATCAATATGTATGTGATATATATGGGTACATAAAAATTCATATACACACACATATCTGGCACCACACTTCAGTTAAACTTTCCTGTTTGCCCAGCTTGCTAGAAACACAAGAGATACCTGGATCTTTTTAAATACAGTTAGCCTGAAGCCAGAATCGGTTGTAGTAAGCAAGAACTACTGAGCAACTACTGAGCTTATAACTTCTGTACTGGTTATTTCTAAGTCATACCCTGCAAAAGTTTGTTACCTTGTTACAGTGCTAGAACTCACCTGATTTTGTGCAGAAAAGTGAGCCAAGCTAAAAATCTTCAGTACTTGGAAGTGAAGCCTGACTTGATCAAAACTGATAAACTGATTCCTGTAGAACCATTTGTACACCGATTATAAAGATCTAAATCTTTGTAAGTAATTAACCTGGTGCAAAAAATGCTGGACCATGTTCAGCACTGCGCCAAAGTTCGTAAGCTCTCCCGTAACCAGAGGGCTTGGGGATGAATTCCAAAACACTTCTGCAACTCTGTGGGAATCACCTTTGGTGCGGTCAAGCTTTGTAGTGGCTGTGTGCCATTCAGCTTGTCTCAGTGTCTCAGCTCTACGCTATCCCCAATTTATTCTATATACAGTATTCTTTCCCATTGCTTAGGATACTCCATCCAGCCTTTTCTACTAAAGATAACAAAGAATTAATTCTATAAATGGTAAGATTGCTGCCATTCACCTTGACAGTCTTGAAACAGGCAAGATGACCTTTCACATGAGCATCAGCTACATATTATCTAAAAGCTGGTCCTGTTCTATTGTTCTCAAATGTAAGGTTTTGCTGTGTGACAGTTGAAGATTAGTGTGGATTCCATGTCTTAACAGGACATGGAAAATTTTAGGATATTCTTATTTTCACAATTGAGGACTCATTTAAAATAGTGTCACAAGCTCAATAATTGAATTTTTTTTTTTTTGTTAGCTAACAATGACTAAATCTAGCTTCTGGAAACTTGATATAGTTATTCACAAACAGGCACCTAGTACCTTCTATGTGGTCTTCTTCACCTGTCAGCCTTGCGAGGCATGAGCGCCCCATAGCGAATACATCATACATTTGAATCCCAGTAAAAGTTTCAGCTATTCTAAGAAATCTCAAATAACACTTGATATCCATAAAACGTATATCAAGCCATTTAACTTCCCTAGCATCTGTACACTGTAAGCTTTTCTGCAAGACAGAGGTAGTGGTACCCTTCTTGATAGCCACATGGAAACAATTGCTGTACGAGTCATTAAGGTAGCGCTGACGAAAAGACAAAGGTTGTGTTTGCTGTGGATTGCAGCACAAACTTTCCACAAGGAAAACAAAACAAAACAAAAATTATCCAACAGATAACTGTATTTCTAAAGGAATTAATTCTAGATGACAAACACCGGGCATATTACAATGTACCATCAAGAATTACCTCCTCTAAGATTCTGAACTACTAAAACCTCAGCAGGCTCACTACAAATCTATTCAGAAATAGCCCTAAAAGGACTCTAAAAAGGCAATTTCCCTTTTCACTTCCAGATGAGATTTGCCTTGTATCTTAAACTTGGGACACAGGCAAACGTGTGTAAATACCATTATCACATAGTTCAAAGATAGGAACCTGATGGTCACTAGACATGGCAGTCTTTCCACCTTCCAATTAAACATCAATTTATGACATCATGAATTCTACATGAATAATATCCCAATACCTGAAGGTGAATTCACTCGAGTGAAAAATAAAAAACACACTAAGAATGAATACTTGGAAAAATAATTTGAGAAAAAACAAACAAACACCTACCAACCTGCTGGCATAGTAACCATCCACTTTGAGCAACAAGAGAGTTTTTTATCATATGAAACATTGTGCCACACAAAATTAGATTCTACAACTACAATTTAAGCCCATATTCGAACTAAAAGATGTATCTACTTGAATTAACACCTACTTAAGAAACTGCCAATTACCTATCAACACAACATTGAGGTGCTCATAAGCAGATTTTTCAAGTATGGAATATTCCCCCTATCATAACAAAGAAGCAAATGATGACATCATTTTAGTAGAGATTTGCATTTTTTTAAATGCTGTGTGTCAGCATGTATTTCTTCAGTTTGTAGTGTACACTTCAGAAATTTAGTTCTGGATTCAGGGATCTACTTTTCTTCCTTGGATATCAAAACCTGCCTGGACATGGTCCTCAGTAGTCAGCTCTAGCTGACTATGCTTATGCAGGGGGCCTGGACCAGATGACGTGCAGAGGCCACTTCTAACATCAACTCCTCTATGATGCAGCAATACCAGACTTCTCTACTTTACTTTCCTAATGAGCACACCTAATTACCATTAAATAAACCATTTAAAGGTTTTGAACTGACAGGGATAGTGCTGTTCAAACAACAGCAGCAAATTGTCACAGCACATAGAGTATTGCTGTTAGATTAGACAACAATAGAAGAAACAAAGAAAAAAATTGCTCTCATTATTTAATAAATCACATGAACCCTCACAAAGTTTCTTGTTTTGCTTTATGAACCAAAATACATAACGCCAGCTTTTCTCAAAGATTTCTGGCACTATTTATAGCATTCCTTTTTTTTTCCTTAGAAAAAAAAAGAAAAATGTGTGTTTATTTATATATTTAATGCAACTCATACAACAAACATCACTAAGAATGTTTGTTAGAATTGTTGTTGTTTCAAGTACTTACCTTCCTATGGAGCAAACTGCTTTACATGTGTAACAAGGCTTTCTGCTGAAGTTTTCAAGGTCATAAAGCACAATAACACCATCTGATCCTCCTGATAACATGCTGAAAGTGTGAAGAAAGCACAGAAGTTACAACACTTCCAATCTCAATCTGCTCAAAAGAAGTAAAAGTTCATATATTCAACAAGAAAATAACTCTGTACCTAAACACAGTGAGGTATACATAAAATCTGCTTACCAAACCAAGGTTTATACTTACTATCTTCCTTCAACAGGCTCAATATCAAGGGAGTTGATACCACACCCATGTATTCTTTCCACATCCCTGTCTTTATTTAAATCTAGACTCAGAACCCTTAAAAAAAAAGAAAAAAGAAAATATGAACAAGCCTCATGATGCTGTAAAATGCTACCTGTGTAGCTGAGAACAGGGAACAGGACAAACTATAATTTCACCCTTCCTCAATGCATTTATCCATTGCCTTTTTTTTTTTTTTTTTGGTAAAACTTGCAGGCATGATACAGAACTGAAAATAAAACTATGAAACTTACAGAAAATTATATATGTTGCTTGAAAAGCAAGAGGTAAAAAAAAAAAAAAAAAAAAAAGTTATGTAAAATAGACTGAAAGGAATATCAAAACTGCACGTGGGGTCAATATCTGAAGACTAAAACCAGGAACGCAATAAAAAAGTAAAAGATTAAGAAATATTTGTGGTAGTCACTAACACTGAAGTTACATTTAAGCAGGAATCACTCCCTCTTGGAACTATGGACACCTAGTGGACAGACTGGCCTAGTTTTATAATATTCTCTTTTAAGAACTAAATGTTTATTTTTGTTTAATAATATAGGAAAAAAATATATACAAATGCTATCCCCATTCTGAAGTATCTGATAAACAACCAATTTCATTTAATGTTTTGTTACCTGTGTGTTAAGTCTTACAAGCAAGCTTATCATTCCCAGTTTTTAAGATCATGCAGATTCTACTGCCTAGCAAGAAAATCTTCATAATTTCAACTAAAATGAAAATGTTATCTGCCCTTCCAAGGGAGAAAAAAAATACACTAGGCACTTAAATAAATACACAAATTTTCCCTCAAGTTGCTTAAGCTGTTAGGAGAGTGTGACTAAAGAATGGGCTAGTATGCTTAGAAGAGATGAGGCAGGGATGAAACATGCACACATATATACATATAGGCGTGTGCATATATATATGCATGCATATACATGTTCCATTCATATGCATGTTGCCCTATCTCAGTGCATGCTGAGCTTACAGACATTTGCAAAAGCTCACTGTGAAATAATATACTTATGACATATTTTTATCTGAAAAACGTAGTCATATGAGCAAAGTTTATGCTCCCGAAGATGTTTTAGCAGCGCATGACATATTTGCTTTAAAATTAGCATCTTCTTAAATCCTCAATTTTCGGCTCCACAGCAAACAAGCAGCCAGGCTTCCCTCCTGCTCCTCCATTCCTGCCTCCGCTCCCCTGAGCGCGCGCTGCTACTCCCCACTCCAGCCACACTCTCCTGGCAGCTCAAACGCCCCGAGGAAAAGTCCCATTTGAAGGTTTATTGCCCAAACTTCTGAGACGAAGGTGGGGTTTTTCGTTCGATTATTTGTTTGTGAAGTCGACATCACCCTCCTGCCGTGACAAGCTCCCGAGGGAGCCCCGCGCTGCCGCTGCCGCCGCGCCGCGGCCTCCCGGCCGCCCGCCCCGCGCCCGCTACCTGCGCGTGGCCTCAGCCCGGCGCAGCCGCGCGGGCTCCTCCAGGCCAGCCTGGCGGGCCGCAAGGAAGCCCAGCATGGCCGCGGCCACTGCACCTCCGCCATCTTGGGAGCGGCAAGGCACCTTGTGACCGAGACGAGGCGCCCATTGGCCGCAGCGCGGTCGCCCTCCTCCAACCGCGAGCAATGTTATTAGCACGGCAGGGGCGGCGGCGCCGGGTAAGGCTCTAGGGGCGGAGCCAGATGGCCGGGGCGGGGCGCGCGCGGCCGCGTGACGCCCGTGGGGGCGGGGCGCGGCGGCGTGTGGGGCCGTTAGCTGTTAGCCGTTAACGGTTGAGCCGTGCGCGTCGCCCAGCGGTCGTTTCTGAGTGTCGGGGACGTTGCGACCTCTACAGGCCTTGCTATGAGCCGGGCCTGGCAGGCGCTGCGCGCCCTGCGGCTGCGGCTCCTGGGGCCCACCAAGGAGTTCGTGGGCACCGACCAGTTCGGCAACAAGTACTACCGGGTGCCCAAGCATGAGAGCCGCGCAGGTAGGGGCGGAGGCGGTGGCGGCGAGCCAGGGGTGGGCCGCGGCGCGAGGCCTATGTGTGCGCGCCTACCTATCTGTTCCTGTGTCCCCCTGCTCGGCTGAGTCGGTGTGGCGGCTCTCGCGCCCGCCGCGTTGCCACGGGATTGTCTGCCGGGCTCAGAGCCTGCCAAAGCACTTCCTGGCCAGCCTCACCGCCGCAGGGAAAAGGCTTCTTCGTGAAAGAAATAGTGCAGCTGCTGAAGGTGCTAAAGGAGGGCCGGGTAGGTGCGACATTCCGTTTCTGACTAGACTGTTGCTTTAACGTAACAAAATGCCACTCCTTGTTTTCAAAAAAGTATGGAGCTTGCTGTTAGCTTATAGTAGGTATGCAGCACTTAGGCAACATGTCGATTCTTCTTAGTTTAGAGCACTTTGGACTATACTGTTAGGTGCATCCCTTTGTGTATGTTCCCTGAATTTCTAGGAAGTAGTTTCTATTATTATTTTTTTTTTTTAGTGTGAGTCTTATAATGTGCATCCACATATAATGTATCAAATGCAACTTCCCTCCTTCCCTGGAGCTTTTCTAGTGCACATGTTAAAATATTGTTAAAAATAGTGTGTTCCTTCTCCCTGCACAGGTCAGTGCATTTGCTTGTAGTACTGTATGTGCGTGATTAACTAGAGTGTTCTCAGGCCAGGAAGACTTTCTGAGCATGATGTTCTTCAAAGCTGAAGAACAAAAGTAAAAAGTTTGAGGCTATTGGGCTTTTAAGTCAGTGTCCTTCCTAAAAGGAAGGTCACCCCTTCTCCTAAGAAATAAGAAATTACTTATGGATTTAGTTTCTCTTCAGAGCAGTTCTCAAATCCGTCTTGCTGTGCAGCTTCATGAAGCATGGACTCTTAATTAAAAGCGGCTCTGTTCAAACGACGTTGACCTCCTTTCAACAGCTGTGTGGATTTCCTGGGGGTTAAAATGTCACTAGCAATTCCAGATTTTCTGTTTCTTGTTGGAGCATAGATACTATAAGTTAAAATATAGCGGTAAATGTAAACTAGCAAAAGTTGAAATGAAACTGAGAGAGGGGAGGGCAGCTTTCTGACTGGGAAGAAATCCCAGGCAAT
This sequence comes from Crypturellus soui, assembly GCA_032275445.1. NCBI lineage: Eukaryota > Metazoa > Chordata > Aves > Tinamiformes > Tinamidae > Crypturellus > Crypturellus soui. Next base: position 10,192,198 of record JAUBNY010000700.1, read on the forward strand.
GAAATAATATCTTAAAGAAGATAGACTGCAGAAACACTAATGTGTTTGTGAAACAACACACTAATGTGAAACACACATTAGTGTGTGAAACTTCTGTTTCAGGGTCCAGCTCTTCTTTTAGCTTATGTTTCAAGAAGCAGTAAAAGTTGTGGTTCCTTTTCTTATTTATGATTATGGATTCAGTCCTTATAAACTAGTAAAAGTGACTTGTTTTGTTAGAAATATTGGAAGCATTTTTCTGGATATTTGTTCCAGTATGCATTTCGCATAGAATGCCACCTGTCTGCGCAAACTTTGACCAAACTCTTTAGAATTTGGTTGTACAGAGGTTGTAGTACCAGTAAGATAAGAGAGGGAATAAGATATGATTATTGAACTCTATAGAAGAACAGTATATGAGACTTTTAAAGTTACCAACAATCTGAGATAGTTAGATCTAAGAACATGTCATGGTGTCCTTTAAATCCCTCTGACTGTTTTCTTATTTTTTTTTTAAATCAAATGATTTTTAAAAACATTGAGTATAATACTTGAGATAACACTCTATTGATTTTGCTTTGAACAAGGAGGGCTGGCTCTTCCATGGGACCTCTGCAGTTACAATTCTCACTGAAATCTGAGAGATCAGCTCTTCTATAAATCTTCTTGAGAGTCTTGCAGGTGAAATATGTTTTACTGTTACAGATGACGAAATGGAGTGTGGGCCAGATGAATTATCAGTACTCTGTTCTTCTGCTTTGGATTTTCACCTCTGTTCCTTCTCATTTTTCTTACTTTTTTGTCCTGATCTGTTAAAAGTTCTGTACTACCACCTTGCACTAGTAGAATGCTTTATTGCCACCAAAAGCAAGAGATATTCTCTTCCCTGTTTTCTTTCTCATTGCTACTAACTTTTCATTGTTATTTATTGGACCTTTCTGCAGAAAACATCATGGTGGAAAAAAGAATTTAAATGATTTGTTGAAGAATAAATTGCAAGCTAGAACTGGCAGAGAAGAGGGAATGAAGAAGGGAAAGGGAGACCATTCACCATGACAAGCTGTTAGATAGGGTAAGGTTATACATGAGCCCTTGAAACAAAGTCAGGAGGTGTCATTTTATTTTTATGGATTCTTTTCCTTAACATAAATTTGCTTTCTTTTACTTTACTGTTTAAACTCCTTTCTGCTGTCTCCAATTTGACCTAGCCCAATCCTTATTTTCTGTGAGAAATAATTTATTTTTAAGTTATACACACATATAAACACACACAAAAGAAAAAAAGGTTCAGCAAAGGGTTAAAATTTTCTTAATTAATTCTGTGCTTCTCTTCTATGTTGGGAATGAAAGTGAGGGAAGTTAGCTTTACAAACTGAAACTTGAGATCCTTGAAAGTCATGCCATATTTTCCATAAGGGTGTTTATTCATTTACAGTTAATTCCAACTTTTTCTGCCTCTTCCCTGATATTCATGAAAAATACCACTAAAATTCTGTATTAAAATACTACTTCTGAAAAATCTGCAATATATGTGAGGTGAGAAGATGTTATATATCTCCCTTCGTGTCCTTGGGTACTAGCTTTGGCAGTAGTGAAAATGTGTAGGACAACTGGTACTCTACCTACCCCCCAAGAATTAAAGGCATAAATACAAATTGCCCTACTTTGAAGGAAATCTAGGAAGTTCAGGAATAAATTAACCTGGTTAAGTCTTAAACTCGAGCCCTTCCATGGATCAGGTTAACTATACTGGGAGTTGAAAAAAGAGGAACAAATAAGCAACCTGTCAGTATATAGAAAATAGTAAGATAATGAATAAATACCAATATGGAATTGATGGTTTGACCAAACTTCTTTCCAATTGAAATTGTTTACTGTATGAACAATGCTTTACTGATAAGAAAGGGACTGTGTTTGATCTGAGGTAAAAGGGAGAAAATAAACTTTAAAAGAATTTACAAACTGTAGGTTTGAGGAGTGAATGATTAAAGAAGGAATTGGTGCAAATAGAAAAGAAACTATGAAAAATCTGTTACAAATGCCAAGACAGAGGGCAAAGACCCTGGAAAAAAAAGAACCATTTTGCAAAGAAAAATACAAAAAAAGTTTATGAGAGTCAGAATAATTAATTTATTTCCAAATGTCATGACTCAGGTGCAATGGGACTGAAAATGTGTGGTACTGTGTTTTTCAGAGACTTTTGAAGTAAGAGAAAAAAAGATAATCTCAAAATAAAATCAAGCTTTTCTCACTATGCTGAGGTAGACTTATTTGCAAGAAAACAAGTATTTAAGGATAACCTACAAGTGAAGCTTTTTATAAGGCTACCTTAAAGTAGTGATAGTGATTAAAAGTGCAACTGCATTATGCTTGTGCTGAGAGGAGCATACAGTATAACTCATTAACACTGAGATGACTCTTCAAGTGCCAGTCCTGAGTGTCACTGGAGATAATTATAAAATGGGAGCAGACAGTTGGGTAACAGTGATTGATGACTCACTTTAGTATCTCTCACTTTAGATAAGTCTTTCACTAAACATACCAGATTTATCTATGCATTTGTTTTTCTCATTGTATAACATGCTGTCAGAGCATCACCATAGCTTTGCTGCATGATTATTTTTCTTCTGTATAAAATAGAGTAATTCTTAAGCTGATTTTATTTTTAATTACAACACAGATTTATTGTACAACATTGACAATTTATTACAACAAACATATCTTATAGGAAACCATTGATTGCATATTCATTTGAAAAGATTTATAAAGATTTTAACATCTTATACATCTTAACATGATGTTAACATGATAACAAGTGAAAACACGGACAGGAAAGAGACACTAAGTGCTTGAGATGTCACATGTGTTTTTTCAGTCTGGTTAACGGGCACTTTGTTTTACAAACCTTACCTTTTCAGTATCTTCATTTGTACTGGTGTTTCTTGTAGTAGTTAAGAGCTAAAATGAGTGTTCTGTGAAATCCATGAATGGACCAACTTTTTTAAGAAGAGGAGGTCAATAACAGGAAGGCAGTTTTTTGTGAATAATTATTTATCAGTACTAAAACAAGGGACTCCCCAGAAGTCAATGAAGAATCACCAAGCACTCAAATAGTCAATTCCTGTTGAGGGTAACAGTCATTCCAGAAAAGGCTTAATTTCTATGGTTCCCTTTGGAAGAAAAAGGGAAATGGTAAATGGTTGTAAGACTTGATTTGGAGCTACAGCTTCCAGGAGTATCCGGAAAAAAGTCTGAAGCATTCTCTGTCCATGTTCTGTATGTGTGTGTGTGTGCTTGTGTATGTTTGTTTATTTAAGGTTGCCTAAACCATATTTTAGGGACCCCGTGTTGCCTGATCCTGTGATGATCTGAGCTTTAATTCAAAAGCTGTCAAGCAAAGCGTCTATTTCAGTTTGCGAGGTGAAAACAGCAAGGTGAAGTTATAGTAGGTAAACTTGGCTTTAATTATTCTCAGAGTTTTAGTCTTTTAGTTTTATTTCAAGCATTGTAGTGCATGATTTTTTGTGTTTTTGCTAACATTGAATTGGAAAAAAATGCTTTCAAAATCTTAGAGAAAGCTAGAAAAACCTACAGTTTTGCTGGGACTCAAATATTCCTTTATTTTTGATGCCTTCCCCCCCCACCCAAAGATTTATGGTGAAGATTTAGTTATAAAACATTTCCAAAATGCTTTATAGAATATGTGCCTGGGTGGAAGAAAGAACACCTAATCTCCAAAGCATGTTTTACGAGGTTAGAGCTACAGCCTTTGATTTTGAATGTTACATTTTTCATTGTATGAATGGAATCTAATGAGAAGGCAAGACACATTCTTATGGTATGAGTACCTAGGAAGTGTTATTTCTCATATGAAGTATTTGTTGGATGTGAGTCTTTATGTGTTCATGTGTAAATATATGTACAAATGGATTATTATATTGACAATTATAGAATTGTCCGGTTGGTGGCAATATTGCTACAGCAGTAGTGTATAACAATTGCTTATGGAATATTCTTTTCAATTGAGACTTCATAACAAAGAAAGAGAACTCTTAGAGAGGAGAATAAAAAAGTGTGTATGGCTATTGTACAGAAATAAAACTTGCGTTGCAGCCTGCCAGCTTCTAGAACAGTAATTTTGGAACAACAAAATAGCTTCTCAGTCTCGATGACTGCAGCAAAGCAATTACAGCAAAGCAATTACCCTGTGAGGAGTGCAGATAAAAAAGCGTTAATATTTGAAAAACATTGTTTGGGTGCAGTGAAATGTTTTTTCCTTCAGCTGCCAAAAAATGAATCAACAACATGCATGATGTGTTAATCTCACTGATGTGAAAACCATGAATAGCAGTCGAACGAACAAGCAGATACTTGCATGTTATGTATTGCTAAGGCTGGGTTTGATCTTCAGTGTATACTGTACATTGATGCTAAGCTGAATTGCTGATCTTATTGAATTTTGCTTGCCATTTATATGCTGTGAATTTTTACCTGTATTTAGTCGAGTTTTTGTTTGGTAGTCTATTCTATGTTGTGCTATGTTCTATGTTTTTGCTTTGTTTTGTGTTTTTTTTTGTTGTTAGTGGGGTGGTTTTTTTGCCTGTTTTTTTGTCTGTTTTTTTCAGAGTAAGAATATAAATATATTTAATTTCCTTGTGTTAGTAGCATTCTTGTTTTGTAATTAAAGAATATAAATGTGTTTAATAGGTGAAAAAAATCTTAGTTGACTTTATCTGTCAACTGTGCTGACTTATACAACTACTAGAGGGATCAAAATAACAGCCCTTTTGGTGCTTGTAATAAACATGTTTGGCTATACGTCTTTTCTAATACTTAAAGTAACTATGAGGCACTTCTGTTTGTCTTGATGAAATTTTTCCTGTTTTATTTTCATATCTGTGTATTGAGATGTGGTGCTACTTGTGTTGCTGCCTCACTCCACGGTGTTAGCATAAGTGAGCTAGTTATATGGCCAAAGAGTGAAGAAAAGAGCAGCTATCACAAGACTAGTGTTTTGCACATTCCTATGAAATTGTCTTGCCCATATTTTATTCTCAGAAAATGATTACTGTGGAGCTGTGAGTGTATTGTGAACATGATCATTATTGTGCCATTGTATCTGCTTTATGGTTAAGTTATGTTACTTTTAGCTTTTGTTACCCTGAAGTAGAAGGAGAATTCATATAATCTTTCTATTTCAGAAGGAAAAAAGGTCATTAGTATAGGTAGGAAGCAACAAATCACCTACTTTGTACAAAGCTCAAGTGTTTGAAATTGTATTACCACATTAAAGAACAAAGTTAACATATATCATCAAGTTGAAGTACGTCTATAGCTGGCACAGAAACAGCTTAAGATATATGTACAATTAATTTTGACTCATATATAGTTGTATGAGTTTGGGATAACAATGTCCTAAATACTGTCCAAATGCTTTGCAAATGTTTATTGTTGTATATATCTGCAATGCCAACTTTTGGTAGCTTATTAGGCGTAATCTTTTTTAGAAAAAAAAAAAAAAAACTTATTATAAAATAAGATTAGGAGTAAAAATGAAAGTATAAATAGTAATGTAGCCCCTCCATTATTTATTTATTTATTTTTAACAAAAGGCATAGGTAGAATAAGAAGCGTGAAGAGATAAGAGTTTACAGTTGGGAAATCTTAATAAAATAGACTAGAAAAATGAAATAAAAGGAATTGAGGAAGGTTGACACACTATCCTGTGGGCCACTTCGACCTTTTCAGCATGTCCTGAGGAATAGAAAAGGTGGTAAGGGATTTTAAATTCTGTTTCATGCAGTAAGTTTTTATCTGTGGTTTTTATATATATATTGTGTGTGAATAGATACCGATATGTTTAAAATTCCAAATATATATAGATATCTTTAAAATGCCAAATAAAGCTTCTGTCATAAGAGGCTTGATAGTTTTAAGGTCAGATTTGGAGAGAATTGCTCTCCTCTGAAGAAACGCAAGAATGAATGTGTGCTCTGTCTCTTGGTACAGGAGTTGTACAGAAAGGAACATGACTTGAAGATGAAATAGAGAAGTTTAGAGAAGGTGTTATAATTTTCTTCCTTTTTGAAGTGAAACACTAAGTTAACTTTAACTTCAGTTTAGAAGATCTGGAAGTACCATGAAAAGGAACTGCAGCCAGGATGATGTTTGCTTCCAGGCAGAAAGGTCATAGAAAGGATGAATTTGCAAATTTCTGGAAGTGGCAACCAAAGGTATAAGAAATTAATGTGTCACAGGCTTTGGTGTTCATGAAGAACATGGTCCAGGTGACAGTTTGTGCCTCTAAGAGGGATATTGAATTTGGGGAGGGGAGTGGAGGAAGTTGTTTAACTGAACTGCCATACAGAAAGGTAGAATGCAGAGCTGAATAGCAGCAGGATGAACATGACCACAGCAGAGCCTGGGGAGAGCCTTGTGTAGTGTCCTTGAAAGAGGTTTTAACTACTCAGTGGTGTCCAGAGAAAAGGTGAAAATAGGTGCTAGTGAAAATGGCATTGTCTCTGCCAAAGCATATGATTGTTGTGGTTGGTAGAGAAACACAGGAGCACAATTATATAAGGGTCCATTGCTTGCATATAATCAATGTTTTTATAAGGATGTTGTCTAGAGGCATATTGGAAGAAAAATGCCTGTTTGGCAAATATATACCTTTAAATCTACTAGCCTGTTTACAATGGCTTGAATTTTATTTCAGTCTTGCAGCAGAATTTTTCTTAATGTACAAACAACAGTTTTATAAGCAACTTCGACTTCCCGTGTCCTCTGTAGTAGCTATTTATTCCCATCAGCCATCTATTTGCTTCTCTGTAAGAAGATGGCAAAAGGGTGCAGGATTTAAAATGAGTCTTCTTTTCCAGTGCTATAGAATAATTGTTTCTTTTCTACTGAGGAATCTTAAATTAAGTTGATCTAATAAGGCAGCTTCATGACAGAAACATCACTAGTGCTTTCTAACCTGCCTTTCTGCTTCTGCCCACTCATTTCTCAGCCTCATCTGTATACAGTGTTTAAATCTATTCATTTTTTGGTTGTTTTTTAGTACAAAGCAGTAACTGAAGAGCATGATCAAGAATCTTGAAGTTTAACAGTTGCAACAAGAAGGCACTATGTAAGGAAGAAATGAAATATAAATCCACCGAGATAGATTGCTGCTTTATCTTTTGTGTTGAAAATCAAATGTTTCTTGTCTCCACTTGAATAGGCTTATTATTTGCAATGTTTTGCCTTATGTATCAGGAAACACCACTCCAAAGACTCATAGCGGTCAAGGCAAGGTTACTCCAAACCACAAAGAGAAATAACCTATGGAAACACCCGATGGATTACACACAGTTAAGGTTCAGAGTTTTCTTGCAGCTATGACACTCTCTCACAGAGCCATGGATTAAAGCTAGGGCAGTTTAAGAGTGATTACACAGACAATGTTTGTAGTCAGGTATACCCTTATTCCTTGTTCTTCTATGTTAAGAGGTCAAAATTATGACAAATGCCCTTCTTAACTTTGCATACATGAATACATATGTATTGATCTCTCTTTTAAACCTAACCGTTTTAAAGGCAAAATTTCTGGCGCTGTTTGTTGACTAATGTGAAGGTTAAAGGATGTAGAATTGATAACAAAACTTAGTACTGCTCTGTTAAATGAGCTAAGCTGTTAGTATTGTTTCTGGGGGTTTTGATCATAAGAGGGGAATGTAAAACTATTTTAATTCAGCACCATCAGTACAATAAATTGACATTCAAAGCAAACTTCCTTTTCTGGCATGCCAGCTGCCTCTGCTACTATAAGGCAAATGAGGCAATTAAGAATTGTGCAGAGAAGAAACAAGGTTCCCAATCATTTATAAAGGGGTAGGGTCTGTGGCTTCTTGTAGGATTGCAAGCACTTATCTCAAGCAGGGGCATCAAGCAACTAAGTACTAACAGGTACATTTGTTTATCTTTTTTTTTTTTTTTTTTTTTTTTAAGAAACATCATGTTTGGAAGGCACAGCTTGCAATAGTAGATGTGTGGGGGGAAAATGCGGACATGAGACCTATGCCCGTAGAAATATTTCAGGCCCAAACTATAATGAGAATATTTTGAAAGCATTTGTAATGCAGTTATTTTCATTTGCCCTAAAGATGACCTAAGATAGCTTAAAGGATAGTTGTTGTATTGAAGATATGGCATGGTTTCTATGGTTTTGGCAGATGTCATGTTATAACTCCATTTTCTTAATCCTTGCAAATTCATTGCAAGGATTCAAAATCATTGCATTCAAGATTCTTTGCTAATTCATGTTATGTCTTCTTGCACGAGGAGTTACACCTCTGGTAGTCCTGTGCCCTTCATGAGGTGCTCCTTGCTGCTATTTTCTCAGACAAGAATGGGGTCATGGCATTTATTGAGTTCTGGGTCTCTAATTTTGGGAATAAGAATGCTGTAGTGATATGATTTTTGCAAACAGGTGTAATACCTGCTCAGTCAAAAAATGTAATAAATGATGACTTGATTCTGTCATCATCTATGCCACCTATTATTCTTTCTTTTTAAATATATCATAAAAAACACAACTTTTTCATCCTAATCAATCATGAGAAGAAACTGATTCTGTTTAAGCTGATGAAAAAGCTACCATTGCCTTCCAGAATGTCACCTCTCTTTTTTTGCTCTTCTTATGAAATAACTACAGAGAGAACAATTCCTTATGGAGAAGTATAGTCAGTACAATGTATGTAGTATTTATTTTGGTTGAAATTATTTTAAAAACAAACTTTAATACTTGATCTAAGCAATATGGTGTAAACACTGGACTTGAACATAGTAAATAGACAGTTAATGGTATAAGTTTGTGAGACGCTATTTGGCTAGGCTAACACTACTATCCACATTTATTTCAATGACACAATAAGTCACTAATAGAATTAGTAGAACCTAAGGCAGGGGGTAGTGGGCAGTCCTTTTTTTTTGAGTCTGCTCATATGTCCTTTGTAATGTTGGCCTCTTCCTCGTGGTAGTTACACGGATTTGTCCAGCCTCAATGTCATCTGTCTGAAAATGAACGCAATGGAAGTTGTTGGGCTTTTTATTATTTTTTATTTTTTTACCAGCAAGAGTAGTTATCTGACCTGCGTCATTACACAACTAGATGTTGTTGTAATATATTTTCATTACAAATTATTAAAGTGCATAGTAAATCATCACTGTTAGTATACTGCTGTCTGAAGATGCCCAAAAGACTGCCCTGACTTTTACCACAGAGTTGCAGTGACTATACATATTACTAGTTCACTTTTTTTTAATTTTTTTTTTTATTTTTGCAAAAGCCCATGTTGCAGTACCCAAGGAAAGATGGAGATATCTAGGGTACTCTGTTCCTTATGTCCACATCTAAAGAATGATCTTATTTTTCAGCCTGGAGGCATGCTGCAATGAAAATCTCATTGTAATAGATCGTGGACTTTACCGAGAAGAACAGTAGGAAGACACAGCTGCATTTATCTAAATTTACTTCTCTCCGCCTCCAGGCTCCTCTTCCAGATAAGGAAGGGAATGAATCGGTTGGATGAATGAAGATGGAAACTGATTGTCAAGGATCTGTGTTGGTTTCTGCTTGGTGGAATTTATTGGTCTGTTCTGTTGGGCAAACTTATTTTGCATGCTTTCCCTCCCATCCCCCTTCTGGCTCTCCCCTTTAAAAAATTTCAAAAATCATCTGCAACTTTTTAAAGTTCATTTAAATTGCCTTAGCTTGAAAGTTTGGAGTATGGAGGAGTTGGTGTTTATTAGATGTTTTGTATTCTCTATACAAGTATCTATTTCCTTACCAGGGAAATAAATATAGTTGGTAAACTCTGGCTTGTACCAGATTTTACAGATAAGTCCTGAAACTGTTCAAGAGGATGAAACAAACACTCAGGCAATGTTACATTAACTCTGGTAATCAAGACAAAGCAGCTAGTGATTAAAATACATCTGCTCACAAACTCTGACCTCTGCTGAGCTAAAGGGATTGTGTTCCCTTGCTCAAATGCTCTTGAATTCCTACAGATGTATTACCCTGGGTTCAAAGGGTGCATAAAGGAAATCCGCCTGTAGGAGGAACACTACTAAGTAAATGTAAATGGAGAATTAAGTGGAAATAAATTGTGTGAGATAGAAGTAAAGGAATTGTTAATTACAGTGCATGCACTGTAAAAGCCAAAGGCAAATTCCATGTGATACTTCATTCCTCTCAGATGAGTGGACTGCAAAAGCAGATAGGACCTCTTCATGCACTGGTGAAGTGAGGAAATAAATCTTGCATTGACTTTTCTTTTAACTTCTTTGGTAAGTTGACAGGCATGGCTTGAAAGCCCATGTGGCTTTGCTAGCTGCTGTCCTGGCTGGCTAGGCAGAATAGGCACTTTAAATAGTCCAGACAATATACTGTCAGGCAGCAATCGGTGAGCTCTGCTGTCAATACATTCTGCATGTTGGTCAGGCATAGCTTTATGTGCTAAGTGAGTTATAAGAAGCCTTACTGTTAAGATGATGTTACTCAGTGTGTAATTCAATGAAAGCGATATATCCTGGTCAGTGTTTCTGCCAGCTCTCTCTGCCTTATCTGTCTCTTTGTATATCTCTAAGCTTTAAAAAGGTGAGGCATTCTCACATATTTCATTCCTTTTGTACTGCTGATTCATTATCAGTAGAAAAGTGTTTTGTTTCTTTCATGGAATACCAAAAATCCTAAAGAGGATCATCAAATCTGAACTCGAAAGAGGCAGAAAAGCTTTATTAGGAAGAAGATGAAGTTCGGTTACTTCATGGAGAAATATGTTTGCTTATGTGCAAACATATTTTGCTTTGTCTATGGAATACTCTTCCATAAACTACTTAAAATTTCACTTTAATCATGGGTAAAGAAAAACAGATATCACTGAAATTTTCTAACACTTTTCCAACTACTTCAACACCGTTTCTTCTATGTGTGCAGTTTAAATTCTGTTACAAGTGTGTGGAAAATCTTGCTGTCGAGAAGTGAAATGTCCAAAAGGAGACAGAGGAGACCTAAAACTTTATTTGAATAAAGGAAAAGTCCACCAGGTATATCCCTGTGGGGTCTCTCAAATTGCTGGGGGACGCAGCCCCCTTTTTATCCTATTTCCCCATGAGGGACGCCCTCTCCTTTTCCCCAGTGGCCAAGGTACAAGGAATTACAGCCTTCCCGGCCCGCCTACACCAAACTCTTGCCTCCTTCTGTCTCTTCACACCTAAGGTCACCTGATTCCTTTGTCCCCCTTGAAGAAGGTAGGGGAATTCCACTATTTCCCCTATTTGTGAAGGCTTTCCATTCTTGGCAGATGTTCTTTTGTCCCCCTCAACTTGTGGCTCCACTCAATCTCCCACTCCTTTGTCCTGCTCTTCAGCCATGCTGTGGGGGAATCTTCTTATTTGTAAATTCACACACCTGAGCTTTTCGCACACAAGTTTTGCTCTCTTTATTGGTAAGCATTTTACTCTTGTGAATTGTAGGCCATGATCTTGTGCTGTTGAGTGCGTGATGAGTAGTTGAGGTAAAGATGTTCTTTATTTTATGGCTTAAAGTTTACACGAGAGAAGGATCTCTAGATAAATATGACAGTAATGGTCACCCTAGTTATTAAAGACTTAATTCATCGGCAGTCTAACTAACTGAAAGTTTTAGCTTTGTTTCGTTTTACTTTTCATGGTAAAGGAGAAGGTAAAGACTTTTAAATTTGTTTGTGGGTGTTCATAGAGGTTGCTTGTCTATCCAGGGAATAAGAAAATGGATATGTGCTGGCTGATGCAGGCCAGTTGTGATGGGAATCTGGCTAGCTCAGGCAGTGGAAAGACAGTTGAGAAGGAGAGAATTTGCAAAAGACTTTGATACAGCACATCTTGTAGCTGAAGTGAAATATAGAGATCCTGTGAAGGACTTAATACAGAGTTGACATGCTCACAGTTTGATTAGAAAAGCAATCTTTGCAGTGGTGTTAGGAACTCATCAGTGGAGTAGGGTGCATATGCTGACTCAAGAGAAAATAATGTTGTAGAAGTCGAGCCTGGATGACAGTTTTAGTATGGTGGAAAATGAGGAAAGTTAAAAAAAAATGCAGAAATAACCTATAACTTTGAGATATACCTTGAATGCAGAGCCAAGAGAACTCCAATTCTAAAATAAGACCAGTAAGTAAAAAGCAGTGATGACATTTCATAATGATTAGGAGGGAAGAAAGGAGAATAACACTATTTTGGATATGTTAATTTTAACATAAAGATCCGTCTTTTTTGGAGGTGACAGAGATCTTGAGGCTGAAGAAGACCTGTGTCTCAGAGTTCTTAAAAGCCTTTGATTTTTGCTTAGATGAGCAAACCGTGATAGTAAACTTGAAACAATTTCACAAGAATGCTTGACAGTAATTTGTAGCAGAAACAAGTGGTGAAAGAGGTTGTTATTAGGCAGTGGTATTTGGTCCTCCTACGTGAGGAGCATTTGTGTTGCCCAAATTGCAGGGACAAAGTGTAGAAGGAGAAAAGGGGACTAAGGAGAGAGCCAGTGCTATGAGACAGTAGCCTGGGGAAACACTGCAAAATAGTAGCTGGATCTGTATTTGAGAGCAGCTTAAGTGCCACAAAATCTGGGGTGAGCTGGAACTCCTGAGCTTATCTTGCTGGTCAAAATGCTGATGTGTCAGAAAACACTTTAAGCTAGTGAAATAGCAAAGGAGAGAAATGGAACCACATCAAGAAAGAATGTTGTTTTTCTTCCTTTTTTTTTCTTTTATTTTCCCAGTGCATTTTTGTTGATAGACCATAGAGGAATTATTAAAGAGCAAACAAGAATACATTAGAAATAAGAGGAAAACAACAAAGATTTGAATCAAATTAGAGATTTTACTTAGTAATAAATTTAGTTAAAAAGAAGTAAATTTATAGAGAGATGGGCAAAAACGCACTTTTTAGCAATACCTTAAATGCTCTATAGCAATACATATCTAGAATTGAATCCGTTGTCCATTTATAACTTTTTTTTGGTAAAACAACAAGTTGGAAGAGGAAAAAGAGAACAGAAATGTATGTGCAGTTAAGACTTTGCCTTATCTTGCTGTGCCTTTTTTTTCTCTCTCTCCACCCAATACAGAACATGTATTTCTCCCATATTAGTACACTCTACATTAATGTCTATTGTTTCTTCAAAACTTAATTTGAAGTACTGGATAAATGTATAATGTGATATAATGTCACACGTAATCTCTGCACATTGTGTTAATTGTTTTTGGGGCGCTGCACCTGCTGCTGAGAAGGCATAGCTTTCAGCTTCATTGCAGTTATATTTTAAATATTGGTCCAGTTAAAAAATAAAACATTCCATCTGTTCACTTGTCATACAGAAGAATATTTTATCTGTGAAGCACATTATCACATCTCAAATTGACAGCATAGTCTGTGGATTTCTTTGTTTGCTTTTGTTTGTCCCATTTTCCCAGGCTTCTAGTGGTACAGTTCTGATTAAAAAGCAAGAACTCTCTAAAAATGATCCTTAATTATTTTTTTCTCCTGTCACTTCTGTGGTGTTGCAATGGCCAGTAAAGTTGTAAGTATTCAGTATTCCCTAAGTTTGCATTTATTTATCCCTCGCACTTCCAAACTGTGAAGAGTATTGCAGTCACTGTGTTTAATCTTAATAACAATTCACAAGTAACACTAACACTTTACCCTTCAGGAACTTGCTGGTTGTCTGTAGCAGACATTTCCCTCAATAGTTGTGTGTGCTCCTTTTTCTCCAGGTAGCGTCCTGTGGCTTCTTGAGCGGCTTGCTTTGTGTTGTGCTGAAGAACATCACAGGTGAATTAGGGAAAGTGTTTTTGAACTGGAGAAATTTTGATTTATCAGAACGAAGTTTAGGATTTATTGAACAACACTTCGCTATAAGCCTTTTCAAAAAAGATCCAAATTTATTTCCATAGAGCAATTACCAAAGCAGCAACTTTTCTCTTTTTGTTACTTTACTCAAAGTTGACTTAAATTGTACTTAAATTGTATCACTAGTTAATATTTTGAAGTCCTAGCACTTAGACAATACTATGAAGAAGTCCTATGTAATTCTCTGTACTGTTAAGTAAGACAGAAATTGTTAATAAGGGGTGATTTCTAGTGAAGTGTTGACAATCTGCATGTGTAAAGCAGAAACAGTTGGAGTAAAGCTGCACCTGGCATTATGGAGTTATATTTCCGTTTATAATTTAAGTAGTGGCAGTATGGAGATACATAAATGTTCTTCTGTAAAGGAACTGGGCAACTCTGGCTTTCTTTTTTTTTTTTTTTTTTTTTTCCCCCCCGCAAATCTGTTCCATGTCACTGTCACTGTGTTGAGCTCTGCTGGTAGTTGTCTTGCATAAAAAAATCATCTGTCGAATACCCAGTCAAGGAGAAGGGGCATTTCAGTTTCTCTAGCCCATCAACTCTGTTAGAGTTGTGATTATTTGGGTCTGCCCCACCGCTGCCATAGTCACCGACATTGTTTTCTCGTCCTTGCCCTCAGTCTGCAACAACAAAAGCAGTGAGAAAAGCCTTGCTCTCCCAAAATTCTGGATGGGCTGCTCTCTTTACTGCACTCCAGTGCCGGTTCCAAGGCTGCTGGATCTGTTCCATCGTTACTGGCGTCTTTCTCAAGAAAATACATACTGTAATCAGTCGGTGAATTGCTTAATAGAAAGACTTACATCGAGGAATTGCACACAGTGTAGTGAAAGTTGATGAATTTAACACAGCTTGTTACTGTATTAAAGAAACATCTGAGTACAGTGCATGCCCACCCCCCAAAAAACAATGTAGCAGCATTGTAGAAAAGCCTCTTTAACTATACATATTAACAGAAGTACATTAAAGTTGCAATTTCAAACAATACCTTATTTTCCTGAAAAAGATGAAGATACTTCTATATTTTTTTCAGTTGAAACTCTGTGATTAAAAGGTTTCTTTTGTATAGCTGATTCTAGTAAAATAAATCTGCATAGTATTTTTGAGCCTGAAAAAATACAATGTTCAGAATAGTTTCTTATCATTCATGCGAATAATTTACACTGGTTGTTTGGGGATTTATTAAATCATTGTTTTAGTAGAACTTATTTGCTGGTGGATTCACGGTTTATGTTTTTACTGTTTCTCAGGATCAAGTTGTTTTCTTTTCACGATACACGGGCATGGTTTAAAGCTTTTGAAAAAAATAGTAGATCATCCTTCTCTCTCTCTCTAGCAAAATCTATGCTAAAACCATATTACAGTATTGATTATTTCAGTCTGACAGTTGAATAAGAGGCCAAAATTTCTATTACAATTTCAGATGTTTCCTGACACTAAGTATGAAATTAAGTAAATTCTAATTAAGTTACAGTTGCTATTTGTTGAGCTATTGCTGTTCCTATTTTTTTTTCTCAGTTGCTCTTACTGTTTTCCAGGAATTCTGGAACTAAGAAATGTCTTACTTAGAATTTGAAAACATAAAGCCTTCAATTCAGTGAGTTTGTTTTTAAGTTTGGAAGAGCAGTAGAATAGAGGTTTCTAATTTGTTACCCTATGTGCTATCTTGTAAACATGTTTAATATAATTTAATTGCACATCATCGAGCAAAAAGCCACAAACTGTAATTGCAGATACATTATTGCTACATTAAACAAACAAACATTGCCATCCAAAAGAGTTATTTTAATAACAAATCGAAAAAGGAAGGAAGGAATAAGTAACTAAATAGTAAAAACTGAATTTCTTGAAATGCAGAAATTACGTAAGAGTTTGTTGACATTCTCCTCGGCACTTGAATTAAACATATCTGCTTTTTATTCTTACTGTATTTTGTGAAAGTAATAAATTCCTCGTTTCCTATCGTTTTCCTATTAACTTGGTGTTCAAACTGAAAATGCCAAGCCTTGACTTTTCTCTCATTTTCTTCTTTTTCTTTCCCAGCTGTTTCCTCACAAACACTTTTCACTTCAGGCCTGTTTAGCCCTCCTCTCGTCCCCGTAGGTCTTCCGCCCTCTTCGCCCTCAGCTGTGGACCCACCACTTGAGCGACGCTCAGCGCCGGGCAAGGCCATCACAACCTTAAGGCCCCATCCCGGTTTCGTCCCTCTTCTGTCAACAGCACTAGTTGCTGCAAACTCAAATGGGTCTTTAATGACTTCTGTTCTTCTTTGTGCAATGAAAAATAATAAAGAGGGCAGGGAAAGAACCAGGAGGCTAGTAATGCTGACACAGGCATCAGAAGTACGAGGCAAAATGCAGACAGGTATCGTATCAGCAAATCTCCAACTTGTTCTTAGGAGAACATTTATCCGAGTGGTCAGATCGATCTTGCTGCATCCTAACACCCACCGCAGCTCGCCTTCTTCTCAGGATAGGGATAGTCACTGTTGGGGAAAAAAATGACATAAGGAGCCCGTAAATACAATCTACGTTAACGAGGCCATGAGTTCCCTCATGATGTAAAATGATGCAGCTTCTGCAGTCCGGAGTGGGTCTGCAATAATTCCTGCCATCTGAGGGCAGTGAGTAACGGTTCTGCTGAAGGACTCTGCACTGAGCTCACTCAACGGAGTTGCTGACGGACAGTGCACGCGCACGGCCAGCACTCGGGGACAGTGACACGCACTTAGTGCAGCCCTAACCCGCGGTGTGGGCCAGAGTCAGCGCTGCGTGCGAAGAGGAGCTCTTCTTCCAGTTACTCTGTATGCAAAAATAGCTTTGAGAGTGATGGCGGAGATGGCTGCTCCCTCACTCAGGGGAAATGTTAGTGTTTGGGGAAGTTGGGTTTTGGGGGAGGGAGTTATTGGGCGACAAGGCTCCTGTCTTGCCCTTCTGAACATGAAATCCCTGGGCACGTCCCTATCTCTCCCATCTGACAACCACTGCGATAGCATATGCTGCCTGTGTGTTTTTATCCGAGCGAATTACTAGCAGAAAGTACATAATATCTCCATTTTCTTGTGGTTCTACTAGTTATATTTAGAACCATGCATGTATATGATTACCTATTTTGAGATTTAACACTGCTCTTTTAGATTAGTGTCCTGGATAACTGGTGTTACTGCCTTCCGTACATTAGTACTGTTGTTGTACACTTCTTTCTTTTTCCTCACTTGTCCTTTCCTGGGCAAAACCTTTTCTTTCTATCCAGCTGAGTTTCTTCAGTAGATCCTAATGATACAGTCCTTGATTCTTCCCAGTAGCTGGTGTTTTTTCATGTCGACCACAGCGAATTAAATTACAGTGTTCTCAGTGATGAGAAAACTACACTGCTCTTGATATATGTGCTTTTGCTGGGCATGTTGGCGCTCGTATCTGTGGAGCCTGGCTTGAGGCCATTCTTTAGTAGTGAGTAGTGACAGAAGTTACATTCATTTTCTCATTGCCCTGTAACAGGTAACTTGAGTGTACCTCTGTATTTTCTACGTTTTTTTTTCTTCCTAACCTTCAATTTTCTCCCTGTCTAGGAGCAGCAGCGTTGGTCTTTTAGTGCAGGTGTGTTTATAATGTGGATATTAGATGTGTTATTCGACTTTCCTGTTCTTTGCAGCCCCTAGCTCTTTACTTTTCTCATCAGTTTCACTCAGAGAACAAGGATTTTAATAGTAAAGATTAATTATTAAAATCTTAATTTAAGAGCTTTTCTGAGTATTCTTTTGGTCAAAGCTCTCTGGTTAACAGAAAGGCATAAAACAGCGAGAAAAGATGCAGCGCCCTCCAGAAAATGTCTCCGTGCTCGCTGCCCTCCTGGGAGCCAGTGTTGAAAGGGGATGTGGTGAAGGCCTGTGCTGTCATGGACCGGCTTTGAAGAGTAGTTTTTCATTGGAATGAGTTACTGGTAGATAGCTGAAAATCAGAAAGGAGAGGGAGTGCATTCCCAGTGATGAATGTGGCTTATATGTGGTGCCACTTGCCCAACACCGTTCAAGGAGGGCTGCTCCAGCTCCCTGCACCGCTCCCGAGTGCCTGAGAGAA
>JAUBNY010000700.1:10210281-10243558 GCA_032275445.1 Crypturellus soui
ATGTGGTGCCACTTGCCCAACACCGTTCAAGGAGGGCTGCTCCAGCTCCCTGCACCGCTCCCGAGTGCCTGAGAGAAGAGCCAGTGCCGGCTGCCGTCATCACGGACTGGCGCATCCGACAGGGAAAGGCACCGTGTTGCTACTGTGAAGTGCTTGTGTGGGCACCTGCTGCTAGCAGCTGCTCAGCCTCCTCTCCCACTGGCATCTCCTTTTTTTTCTTGGAAACGGCTGAGTCACTTGCACCCATACAGCAACGTGAACCACAGAGCTGGACAAGATAAGCTCTCTGAAAACCTCTTCTTAACCCAGAGACGTAAAGTGAGTTTGCAAGTTGCCTGTTCTCGCCCGGAAGGGTTCGTCTGCCCATTCCTTCTGCTCTCAGGCCTACTGGCAAGAGGAACCTCTCTCCTGCTGAAGAAGAGAGGCTGGTTCAAGACTGAGGCATGGCTCCTGTCTCACCCCAGAACACCACTGAGAAACTGCCTCCTTCTTGCCTTGCCTCGGTTTGCCTGGGATAACAACAATGTTAGTCTGTCTGGCCTCAGGGCTGGGATGGCTGGACAGTGAGAGCTCCTCTAAATGTGGTAACTCAACAGCAGGGAGAGCCCCTCTTGGCAGTGGTGCGTACCCCTGGGCCCCCACTGCAGAGCCGAGCGAAGAGATGGGGAGGAAATAAATTATGAGATGGACCTGTATTTCAGTGCCTTCCTTATGCTGCTTTTTTCGTCATAACAGCCTTTTTTTCCAGTCATAGTTCTCCTCATGGTTTTTCCCTTAGACACCTCAAGCTTCCACGCCTGGTTTCCAAAAGCTCAGTCCTTCCTATTAGACCTTCTGTTGGCTCTGAGTGTGGCCAAGGCCTCTGTTCTCACCCATCCCTATTTCTAACTAAGCCCAAGAATGTCTGCTCCTCTTTCCAGCACAGACACATGCTGCTGTAAGCTGGTGGACCCATTCACATTGCTTTCTAGGATGGGCTGACTGGCTTATAAGCATTTTGCAACATTTTGGGTCTTTCCATGCTTCAGGAAGAAACCAGTGCCTGGATGATCGCAGTGCTTAAAGCAATCTGCAAAAGAGAAATCTGTTTCTTGTCCCCAAATGAGGGATATCCAGTGAAAAGGAAGTTTCTAAGAGCTTCGTTATGCGTAATAAAAAATGAGCTCTCCTTTTTTCTTTTTAGCTGGAAGGCGAGCTTGAAAGGCTGAGGACAGATGTCACAATCCTGCATAATCCTTTCCATCTCCTTTGAAGGAAGATCTTTGTCTTTACTTTTTCTCTTTCCTGCTGTTGCTGTGTCTACTGGGCCCAGCTGTCGGCTGGGCTTGGTTTTGCTCAGCAAAACTTTTCCCTCTCCGTCTCGCTGTGCTCGCATACCAGCTGCCTACCCTGCCATCCAGGCGGCTTTTCACACTGTATAATGTTTTGCTGATCTCCTTTCCCAGCGATAGAGTGCCGTGGTTTGCCAAGTTGGGACACACCTCTGTCTGACGGGGAATGTGGAATATATTGAGGCGGGGACCGGGCCGGGATCTACTTCAGGAAGCAGGACATGGGAAGAAGTGCCTGGGACAGGGCAAGGGGAGACTCCATGGGCTTGAGGGACATGATGGAAGGGGCCAAAGAGCCCACACAGCGCAAGAAGCAGAAGCTCATGGTGGCCAATGCGGCCTCTTCCTTTGATGGGAGCCGCCAGCCTTCCCTCTTCTGGCTGTAGTCAGTCCTGTGTGCCTCATTCCCCAGATCCCTGCCTTACCACTCCTCCCGAGCTGCGTTCCCAGAGGTTTCCCAGCCTGAGCAGTCTCTTCCTTGCTGGATGCGTTGTGCCATCTCTCCCCGCTCGGCAGCTCCAAGGATCTGCACTGCTCAAACTGGTTGGGGAGGCTACGGGAAGGCACAAGGGAGGCGTCCCGGGAGAGCAGCAAGGGGAAAACGCTGCTTGTGGTGAGAAGCTCATGCCACAGTGAGCGGCTCGTGACTCGATGACATGTGTGTCTGGGACCATTGCCCAAGCGCCCATTCCGTGTGGGGTTTATTTGGTGCAGTGGTACAAATAACAGTGGTAGAAGCAGCCAGTGACTATTCAGTGCTTTGATTTTTTTTTTTTTTTAATAATAGTCCTTTTAAGTGACTGGACTGACTAGTTTTTGTCTATGGTAAATCAGAGCTTCCTAAGGCCAGCACTAGTAATGAAATTATCGAAAGCTAGGTGCAGCAGTTAGAGCGACTGGAGGATGTGGCTTGAATGTTTGGAGTGTTCCCCTACCCCTGTTATTCTTTGCTCCGCACGGTTTGTTTGCTCATTTTAATAGAATCTGTCACAGCCAAAATACTAAGTGTTGCTATTTTTTTCTGTCTGAACAGGGGTTTGTTTTTCACAGAGTATGAGCGCATTTGGAGGCCCCTTGGGGATTGGTAGTAAATGGCAAGCTTTCACATTTGTGAAAGTGGGGACAGCTAATCAATCTTTTCTTTAGAAAATATAGAATAATAGAATATACATATAATAGAATATATAATGGTATTTGGTAAGCAAGTATATATTTATGGTAAGGAGAGTTACAAAGCTACAGTTTTAAATTCATGTATTAAACAGTAAAATTTGTCCTGGGGCTGATCTGTTTTGTTTTTTTTGTTTTTTTTTTTTTTTTTATGAGAAGAGAGAAAACAAGCAAGGGAGAAACTGATTTCTTCCATACTTCTTTCATTTGCGACACTAATGAAAAAAGAGTCTTTTGAATGTGGTTAAGGCATATTTATTCGCTAGCCTTGTAGAAAGTGGTGTTTTTCTTTGTGGTATAAAAAGAATACAGTTATCAGGTGCTTCTCTCTGAGTAAAAAAAAAAAAAATGCATGCACAAAATCCCAAACCAAATGATGACTCCCTGAACCAAGGTACAGACCCAGTGGAACTCCTTATCAGCACAACTACATGTTCTGATCCCCAGATTATCATTTTATTTTCCCTCCAGGATATCAAAATAAAATGAAGACAGAATATCTAAAATAAAATGCTTTATCAGTGAGCAATAGTTAAACTGGTTAGTGCTGTTATGTCTTTCTTCCTTCAGGCCTGCTTACCTTAAGGACCCATTTGGTGTTAAAGCACAACAGATATCAGAGTATTTTACCGTTATGATCCACTGATGTCCTATTTCTGCTAAATTGTCCTTATAATGAATAAAACTACTCCGTGTACTTCCAGTATGGCATGTTGAACATGAATATTGCCTGCTCAGTCCATCAGTGACTGTTGTGTGTATCTGTGGATATCTTGGAATAATTTGTCTTGTAAGGAAAATATGCAGGTATTTGAGAATTGCCTTGGATTCCCGGTACCAAAGGAACCCTTTAGGCTCAAAGTGTACATGTCCAGGAACCTTGGTGACCTTTTTCTGCTGAATTGTGCTCAGGAATTTGAAAAGGAAATAAATTTCCTAGCAACTTTGTGAGCATGTACCCAAATGATTGTGAAGTAGTATCTGTGGCAGAGACAATCAGGCTATGAGGTGTATTCTCATTAGGGAGAATAATTTCTACTTTCCCTTGCCCAGTCACAGAATCACAAAATGGCTCATGTTGGAAGGGACCTCTGGAGATCACCTTGTCCAACACTCCTTCTCTTAGTAGTGTCAACAAGGGAGGGTTCCTCAGGACCACATCCAGCTGGGTTGTCAGTATCTTCAAAGATGGAGATGCCCCTACCTCTCTTGGCAATTTGTTCTGGTTTGATCACCCTTACATTAAACATTTTTTTTCTTACGTTTAAATATAATTTCCAGGATTTCACTTTGTGCCCACTGCCTCGTGTCTTCTCACTGGGCACCACTGATAAGGGGCTGGCTCCATCTTTATGTTGCTCCTATCAGGTATTTAGACACCTTGGTAAGATCCCTGTGAGCCTTCTCCTGGCCGAACACTCCCTGCTCACTCAGTCTCTCCACACAGGCAGATCCTTAATCATCCCTGTGGCCCTTTGCTGGGCTTGCTCCGGTAGATCCATGTCCATCTCACAGTCGTGAGCCCGGCAGTAGCCCCAGCACTGCAGCTGTGGCCTCTCCGGGAGCATCACCCCCCCTGCCCTGCTGGCAACACTCCTGGGTGCCCTTGGTCCTCTCTGACGTGAGGTTACACTGCTGGTTCTTGGTCAACCCGGCGTCCCCAGGGCCTCCTTTGCAGAGTTGCTTCCCAGCTGGCTGGCCCCAGCTTGGCCTGGTGCACGGGGTTACTCCTCCCCAGGGGCAGCGCTTGGCACTTCCCTCGCTGGACTTGGTGAGGTTTCTGCCAGCCCATCTCCGCAGCCTGCCCAGGCCCCTGCGAGTGGCAGCGCTGCCCGCTGCTCTCTCAGCTGCTGCACCCCGTTTTCTGCTGGCTGCAAATGTGCAGATGGTGAGCTCAGTCTCATCCTCCAGGCCACTGCTGACATAGTCAGTGGGGAGCCTCCAGGTGGACATTTTGCCACTGATCACAAGCCCCTGAGCCCAGCAGTTGCTTCAGTTTTCCATCCACCTCGCCGTCCGCTTATCCAAGCTGTTTGTCATTAATTTGTTTAGGAGGATGCGGCGGGAGGCAGCATCAAAAGCCTTGCTCAAGTCAAACTGCACAACATGCACTGCTCTCCCATCAACACCAAGCCAGTCATCTCATCGTGGAAGGCCATCAGTTGGTTACATGACATCCAAGGGTTGCCTCCAAAGAATTAAGGATAAAAGTGACTATTTTCTCAGCCAGTGAATTTTCCAGCATGCTTTTCAAATCACTCCAATAGATTGTGAAACAGGCATAATTTTAAGCCTGAGATGGAAAAATGGTTTTTAGTTTAATAATTAGAAAAGCTTTTTATGCTGGTTTTGTGTTCTAGGTGCCAAAAGGGACATAAAATTAGTACAAAATTATTCCTGAACTCTGGATCAAGTAGATTAACAGTGGTCTTTAGGTCTTAGAGGGGAGTGGTCCATGCAATACTGCAGTGACCATTTTTTCATAGTATACGCTAAACCAGAGTAGATTCTGGAGTTTGGAATTTTGTGTAGTGCTTTCCTATTTGAGTTAAAGGCTTTTTTTCTCATGTTGTAGTTTAACTTTCTAACCTTTGTGCTAGTTAATCATTTGTAAGTGTTCAATACTACACTAGATTTAGAGGGAGTATCTTTGGCTCCCTGCCTATGTATTTTTTTTTAGTCTTAATATGCTGCAAGTCTGTGGCAACTGTTGAGTCATGCTGCATAGCTAGGCCAAGTAGGGACGTCTTGCCTATCTCTGTCCTTCTAAGAGTGTTTTTAATGTTCTGCTCCAATTAAGACAATGAAGAAATGAGGGAAAACAAAACAAGATTGTTTTTACATGACCTCCAATTACTTCAGGAAAGCGTTAAACTTAATCGTTTAAGTTCCTCTTTTAAAATGCAACCAAAGAGAAAGGGAGTTTGTAATTTTTAAGTCTCTTAATGGGGACAAAATACTGGATGCTAAAACAGTGGGTTACTGAAAGGTCACTTTAATAGGAGCAGAAGCTGTAACAGGAGTCAGTGCCTGGAAGCTGAGGGCAGAAAAGTTCAAATTAGAAGCAGAAGTCATATTTTTAACAAGAGGGATGGAAAGCCTTTGGAGGAAACTGCTGGTCAACTTAAATGTTCCTTGGTACCTACATGTAAAGACTAGACTCTTTTTTTAGTGACAGGCCATAGCCAGACAGAAACTCATCCTTTTTCAGACACAGTTTTTTAGTGCAAGAGTAAGAAGCTGCAATGAAATGGCCTGTGAGATGCAAAAGATTAGAATAGACTGGGGGATCAGCATCTGCATCTGACTCGTGGTGCGTATGTGGCCCCCACGGTGTCTCCTCCAGCCTGCCACACGCTCTTGCCTCGCGGCACCCGCGCAGGCGGCAGTCGTGCTGCAGGGCAGCACGTTCTTATTGCATTGGTGACACTGTGCTTCATGCCTCTGTCTTCTCAGGGGAACCGTGACCTCTCATCCATCGAGAGACAGGGTGAAAACTAACAGACCTCCGGGAAAACTTGCGGCTAGTAAGTAGACCGCTTCTGCCAAGGCACACATTTCTCCAACCTGTTGTCCGCTTTCTACCTGAGGTTTTGTGGGTTCTGGTGGTGATAACGGGCTCCCCCCTCGCTCTGTCTGAGAGAGGTGAAGAGCTGTACCACTGCAAAGGCAGTCTATCCTTGGCCCTTGACGCTCAGCAATGCCCTTGTAAAGAGGCAGCTTCAAACAAAATTAGTTATGCAGCAAATTTTGACTAGGGCAGAAGTGGATACAGTCATTTAGAAAGATGAGGCAATCGATGCACAATCAAAATTCAAAGATTGGAAAATCGGGCAAAACGCATAGCAACTAC
This sequence comes from Crypturellus soui, assembly GCA_032275445.1. Taxonomy (NCBI): domain Eukaryota; kingdom Metazoa; phylum Chordata; class Aves; order Tinamiformes; family Tinamidae; genus Crypturellus; species Crypturellus soui. Next base: position 10,216,636 of record JAUBNY010000700.1, read on the forward strand.
CCTAGAAAAGTCCTCTGAAGTGGCACAGTGCAATTCTACAGGAACAGGGCTGAACAACCCGCTAACTATCCCAAAAGGAGAGGAAAAAAGGTGCTGTGATTAAGGTGTAAGCAGGAAATGTGAAGGATAAGAATCTGGTCAACGCAGATTTAAGGCCGGGGTTTATGTGAAAACTAGAGATTTGTAAAGGACTATGTAGCCTCATCTCCCACATTTCAGATCACGTATTTAGCATGTCAATTCTTCTGTGGATCCTATGACTTCTGCTGAAGTCAGATTTTTCTGGAATTGTCACAGTCCCACCTACTGCCAGGCAAGGATGGGCAAGGAGCCATGGAGGAAACATTTAGCTAATCCACAAGGCTTAGCTGTGTGGGTAGGGTACCCTCTGATCCTTGGATGGAAGGCGCAGCAAAAACAAAGCAATATTTTCCTGTGTCATAGGCGCTCATGAGGCCTTGAGGATGACTCAGCTCATTATTAATTCATATTAATAATGTGTGGAGCAATTAAGAAACCCATCTAATATGATGAAATTATCTTCTTATGGCAGCAGAAAGTACATGCTGACTCTTGTCTCTAGGTCATAGTTCTGTTGCGGCCTGAGATCCTCCCCCGCCAGCAGAGTGACAGCGAGGACGTGTGGGACATCTCGCTCAGCAGCCGCCAGTCCTGCGAAGCAGAAGTTGCAGGTCACTGTGGGCCAGGTCACGGAGTCACAGAATCACAGAATGGCTGAGGTTGGAAGGGACCTCTAGGGATCACCTAGTCCAACCCCCCTGCTCCAGCAGGGACACCCAGGACACGAGGCACAGGGTGGCATCCAGGTGGGTTTGGAAGATCTCCAGAGAAGGAGACTCCACAGCCTCTCTGGGCAGCCTGTGCCAGGGCTCTGGCATCCTCCGGGCCTTAGAAGAGCACGTGGGTACCCCAGAGAGTCCCTAAAAATCCCAAGCATGAATTTCTAAGCAGATTACCTGCTGCTGTCTGACCTACTTACAGAAGGTCCGAGAAGCTCTGTGAGAAAAGCTGTTTACTCAAATAAGAGTGGAGTTTTTAATGCAGTACGAAAATCAATACATATAATTTGTGGGGACTTGTGTTCAGAGCACAGAAATTGCTCTGATCTTTCCGCATGGCATGGAGAAGCTAGAAGTAGTACAGTAAGTAGGAGGTAATATGTTGTTAGAAAATCAGCATTTGTTGTCAGATTCATTCTTTGACTGTGAATCATTGTGTTAATTGGTGCTTTTTGTAGTTATTTTTATTATTTGCATTTTATTACAGGCCTAGGAACTAACCAGGGACAATTATACAGGCACCGAGTGTCATGTGCATTTTACAGATGTCTCCTGCTCTAAGTCATGCTTGACATAAATTGTCATAGCACAGAAAAAAAATCAAGGAGCAGGATGCCAGAACCTGTTTTTAACTGTCAGATTAGATTAGTGTTAAATAGATCCTAATTAGCATTTGACATATGTAGAAAGTTGGTAATTTATGTAAGCAGAAATTTAGATGGTACTACTAAGATCAAAGAGGTACTCTTACAACATAAACCAGTTTGAGGTCTCTTTCATTCTTATAAATATCTTGGGTCATCTTGTTTTCTTGAAATAAGGTCATCCTCTTAGAGAAAGCACCAACAAAGATTCCTCCTAATTCATTCCTTTTATAAATGATATAAATCATGCTATCAGATTTGCACACTTACATAAAAGTCACAGCTTAAACCTAAGATCTCTTCTTCTGTTCATTAAATATTAATCCTTTTATTATATTTACTCCGCTTTTGCATTTTGAATATAGTCAGGGTCACAATGACTTTACAGATATCTTATCAAAAGCATTTTTTTTTAATCTCAACCCTGCTTCATGAACATAATAACAAAATCCTTTCATCATCTTGTGTCACCTAATCTTTCTCACCTTCTAAACTGTCCAGCTAGTACAAGAACAGTTTCATTGCCTATTATTTAAGTAGCAAAAAACAATTCCTTCTTCTGAGTTATAGAAGAAAGAAACAATTTGTCTTTTAGGCCAACCAGCAAAGATTTTAATCTTTCAGGCCTCGCAGAAGCTCCAGTGTTTACTTACAACACTGCGATTACTTAAAAAACGAACAAACAAACCAACCACCGTGGCCCACAGTGCCTTAAACATGCTATTTGTCAGCAAGATGGTATGTACTGCACTCAGCACCTCAGTGCTCTAAGTATTACTGAGGTTTGTCAGGCCACGCAGCTACGGAGAATTTTGGAGAGATAGTTGGAAGAAGATTATCTGAAGCAAACAACAGATTTTCTCTCAAGGTTAGCCAGATGCTTTAAGAATGGGAAGCGTATGTTAGAGTATGCTGATATGAAAAGACAGCAGTTTCTAGAAGTCCCAAAAGTATCCTTGTGGGATTTACATCCTCATCTTGAGGATTTACATCCTCAAGAGATGTAAATGATCTGGATTTGGATCTCTGGGTTAATTTGGTCTCATTTGGAGTCTAGTATTGTGTGCACTGATAGCATGGCAGAGGTACATAGCATTAGCTCAGAGTAGCACGGCAGCTAAAACAAAATGATAGGATCTTACTCCTGGAGCTTAAGCCAAAATCCTGAGGCCTTAAGAAAGAAGACCCCCTCCACCCCCCCCTTTTTTTTTTTTCTTTATGGGAAGCTCTATTTTGAAATAATTCTCCCTATTAAAAAGGTTTCATAAAAACTGTGAACTGACCTGGGCCAAGGCACAGCGTTGGGTCTCTGGAAGAGGCTGGCATGGCATACTGACAGGGGACTATAAAACCCGAACGTGCAGAGTGAGCCCAAGGCTGCGTTCGGATCGCCGTGTGCAGCAGTCAGTGAAGACTATTTGTCTTCTGAATTTGTCCAATCTGTTTTGAAACCAAATATACTTTGATCTCCAGAGCATCCTGTATCAATGAATTTGGCAAACTGCAGAGTGACGGGGAAAAAAATATTTTTTCCTTACTGTTTTTTTTAAAGCAGTCTTTTGACGTAAGCACCTGTACTCAGGATGGTTTACATCTGTCTTTCAGTTTCTTTATGTTCAGTGAGTGCTGTTGACATGGCAATAGGTGCTATATATATAAAAAAAATGGTTACCAAATGGGAAGTATGAGGAAAAATAATATTTTCCAGAAGATTATATACTGTCATTGCAGATGGTGGCTTTTTACTAGCCACAGACTCGCTTTGTTCCAAATAAGACAAGAACATACATTTTTGTTAATGCTCTTTTGAAACTTGCAGTAGCCCACAGAGCAGTCTGTGGTGCTGCTGTTGTGAAAACACTCATTTTTGCATAGGTAGTGTAATCTCATGTTGTTCTGGGGTGGAATGAGGTTTGGAATGGGCTTCTTTTAGTGGTCAAGGGTCCATGGTCAACCTGGAGGCCCCTAAGAAGTGGAGCACTACAGGGTCTGTCCTGGGACGTGCCCTGTTTAACATCTTTATTAGTGACCGGGAGGAGGAGAGCAAGGCCCAGAGGAGAGAGATGACACCAAACGGGGGCATTCGGTCACTGTGCTCAAGGCTGCTGATCAGAGGCACCTGGACAGGCTGGAGCAACGGACTAACAGGAACCTTATGAATTTCAACAAGGACTTGCAAAGTCCTGCACCTGGGGTGGACGAACCCCTTGTAATTGTGCGGGCTGGGGCTGACTGATGGGCGAGTAAAGAGTTAAAGAGCAAAACTGCTGAATTGCACAAACTCTGCTGATGTGGCAGAAGTGCAATGGGGAAACGATGGCTACTGTCCCAGCAGCAAGATGGGGAAGTGGGATGTCTTGTGGAGGCAGGGTGGTCTCGCTTCACTAAAAGTTGCAACAGTACCCAGCTCACTAAAAAACGGGTACCTTTGCAAAACTCGCCTCGCTGACAGTGCAAAGAGCAGACACTTTTGTGGATCTCGCCTGACGGTTCTGGAAGGATCCCCTCATAACGATGACCATAGTGCAGGCACCTGTCCCCTAAGGGTATGAAGCACAGAGTCTAGCACTGAGGAGTTGAGCAGGGCTTGGGAACGACACCTGACCAAGTCCTTAAGGTTGAGGGTACCCTGTACATTCAGGGTGAAGAAACATAGCATTTGTCAACTCCTTGCAAGGTTGAGAGGCCCCTGTGCACTCAGAGTGAAGAAATGCAACAGCATTTACCAGGACAAGCAGTGTACTCCATTTAGTTATGCTAATTGCTAGTTTTTTATTTGCTAATTGATGAGCCCATCCCTACAACAGTCGTGCCAGGAACAGCAGATGTTGTTATCACAAAGATCTTGCACTGGTGAATGATATCAACTAACTAAAGCGCAGTGGCTGTTGCTCCTCTGCACTTTTTTTGCTGTCTCCTTTAGGGAGCTAGCATGACTGAGAAGGACCTAAGCAGGCTCATGCTGGACACCATGCTGAACACAAGCAGCATCTGGCACCAAGGAAAAGCACAACCAGGAGATGGAGGGAAGTGGTTCTTCTCCTCTGCTCAGCACTTGTGAGACCCTATCTAGGTACTGTGGCCAGTTTTGTAAACCCCGGTAGAGGAAAGACATTGATCAACTAGAGCAGGTTCATCAAAGGGCCACCAAGATGGTCAGGAGTGGAGGCATCTGCCCTGTGAGCCCTGACTGGGCTCAGTCTGGGGTAGGGGTGGCTGCCCAACAGCAGCCCCTCCATGCCAATGAGGAGGGCATGGAGGAGGGGGAGCCAGGAGGTGGGAGGATGGGCAGGGGGTGCCAGCTGAAACAAAAGATGTTGCAAGTGGATGACGGGAAACGTTTTCCCTGTGGGGACAGTCAAGCAGTGGAGCAGGTTACCTGGAGAGGCTGGGCAGTCTCTGACCTTGGAGTTTGTCAAGACCTGACTGTCTAACGCCCTAAATCACCTGATGCAATTTCGCAGCTAACCCTCTCTTGAGCAGGAGGTTGCACTCGAGGCCTCCTGAGGTCCCTTCTAACCTGAATCATTCTGTGACCGCACAACTTTTCGGGGAAGCCAGGGCTTCTCCCAGGGTGCGTTTGTACATGCCAGCCTGTGGCATGGTTACTGCGGATAAGGACAGCCAGCAGTAGCCATATGTCAGTTGTGAATCGTCTCCAGATGGGGTAGTTGTGTGACGTCTGCTGCTTTGCAAGGTAGACACCAGTTTTCTTCCTTCATTAGGTGTCAGTGTCCTATCTTGCAGTTGGTGTGCGTGAGCTTGAGACACAAGTTTTTTTGGTTTGTATAGTTTGTCAGGGCCACTTGTGTTGCCTCTAGTGAGGATATAAGAGAATAAAGTTAATGTAGTCTTCCCTTTTCTGACTAGAGCAGTGAGATGAAACTTGAAATGTATCCAACCAGTAATTTTTATCAGACTTCAAATTTGTCCTTTCCAGATTTATTTCATGAATAGAAGCTTTCTTCCTTTCTCCTTTGTTCTGCTTATTTTTGGATGTTGCAAATAAATAACCAAAAGTACTACTCAGCTTCTCCTCAGTACAGTTTGTATATGATTTCTCAAGATGGTTCCAAATGTAATACAGTTCAGTCCCTACTCTCTTGCAAGATGATCATTGGAAATCCTGCCCAAGAGAAAGAAAAGAATATGCAAATAGTCTGCAATATGTTCTCTCCTTGTTTTATGTGCTATGTCCTAGTAAGCTGCACTAATGTAGTCTTTGAGGCCACCAGTGATAACAAGTTTTGTAAGAGCTGCTATTAAGAGAGTGCACTTATTAGGGTTTGTTGCTCTTAGTGCTATACATGAAATCAAGTGCAATTATGACAACATAGATTTGCTTTGTCATGGTGGAGGATATTTTGACATTTGTGTACATGCTGCTATTTGCTAGGCTTTATCAGAGTCTTTCAGCCTCCTCCCACTGGTCAGGCTGCAGTTGCTCATGTCTCCGCTACCAAATTATCCATGAATTAGAAATGTGCCTTGCCCACAACATCTGGAAGCCAACTGATCTCTTTTTAGATTTTTTTTTTTATTTCAGAAAACTGATTATTTTAGAGATTAGAAAGACTCTTTTCTAATCAGTCTCATGGTACTGAGCTGACTCTTTCCTAACAACAATGACCTTCTGCCTTTGCTTGCACTGCCCTGTTCTCTTGAATGCAAGCCTTGTCCTGCAGCTCCTGTTACTAGTGTTGAGGATTGGATCTAAAAACTGCAGCTGAACTGTCAGCTCCGAGGCAGTCACGAAGGCTGTCAGATAAGAAAAGGGGAGACGCCACCAAAAATTCCCTCCAGCTCTGTGGCTTGTAAATGGAATTAATTTTATCTGGAAGTCACTGAGACTTAAAATATGCAGAATTTTAAGGACACTTTGATGAGCCGCTTTTCAGAACTAAACTACACTTAAAAAAGGGAAAAAAAAAAGATTTAACAAATAAATGTGTTTGGTAAATGCCAGGAAATGCAGGCAGATGTATTTTTAGAATAGAATTCGAGAAAAAGGCTAATTCTGGTTATTCTCTGGTTCAGAGAAAATAATGGAATTTATAAGCCTCTGTTCTCTAAAGAAAGAGAGCTCATGGGATAATTTGGGTTGCCAAGAGAATCATTAATAATTGAGAAAATGCAGACAGCAGAGTTGTCTTTACAGGGTAGCTCCTCATGACTGGTCATTGCAGAACTTGACTTACATAGTTGTATGTGGGTATTTTCAGAAATGCTTTTGCATCATTACAGTGAAATGAATACCGGAATATGTAATGGGCTTTACTTATGTTTCATTTTAGACTTCAGAGAAAGGCTGAAAGCTCTGAAGTTACATGTAATTTCCCTCCAGAAAGATTCTTCACCTTTGTGCAGGTGCAATACCTTACAATGGCTTTTCTTTTTTTCTTTTTTTTTTCTTCATTTTTCTTTTTTTCTGTCTTTTTTTCCCCCCTTCATTCTCCAGCTAGTTTGCACACTGATCTGAGGAAAGGTAGTGCTGTATGTAATTTCATTGTGTGTAATTTCATATAATGAAGGTATGGCAGAAGTAACTACTGCATGGGTGATGTTTAAGTAGCTCTTTGCAGCTGATGAGCACTTCGCTTCCCATTTCAGGGTTAAAAAAAATCAAGAAAAAAGAAGTGGTGACATGATTTGAATCTGTTTATAGGGCAGCATTAAAGTGTTCTCCTGCATGATGAACAGCTAGCATCTGCCCTCATATGTGATTTACCAGCATGGAGCCAATAAAAGAAAATAAGACAAAGCCACTGAAGGCTGTGATCACATATCCTCTGTTACTGACATTGTAATTACCGTTTTGAAGTTTGGGCATAAACGGGGAGGTATTTGTCAAAGTCTTTGCCCCGTGGAGATGCTTGGGCAGCACGACTGAGGTCTGTCGTTGTGTCACGAACAGAGGTTCCCAGTGCTGCTCGCGGCGCTTTGCTTGCTGCCTTGCAGCTCTTGCCCCTCGGAGGGGCCGTGGTCTGACCTGGGATTCGTGAGGAGGGCTGGACTGTGCCCGGCTGGCGCTCGGCTGGGCTGGGTTCATGTGCACATCGCTCGGCTTGCCGTGCAGCTGTCCGCCCGTGGTGAAGGATCAAAGGGAAGCCTGGGGATTAGGGAGCACAGCTCGATTCTTGGAAAAGCCTTCTAGATTTTCAGAAAGCCTGCAAGGCCAGTTGGAATAATGCACAAAGCACAGAAGGGCATCTCAAAGGCTCTTCCCGTTCAGCAGCCAAGGGGGAGCTGATGGAGCTGTCATGATGCCTGCATGTGCTTTCATGGCTTTGGTAAGTGGAACATGCTGCTGCTACCTGCTTGCAGAGCCAGATCATGAGGTTCTCGTCTGGTAAATCTCTACGGAGAGCAAGGGCCTGATTGAAAACCCACTGACGGTGGACTCATCGGCAGGGACTGATCAGTATTTTCTGTAAGAAAAGATGCCTGAATTCAAATCACGCGGCCAAATCTCAAATTAATTCAATTCTAGCACTTCAGAGGAAGTTTAGGTTATCAGAATACAAAAGATTGCAGTATTTCTCTTTACTTTTAGCTGTATGCTTTTCTATTTAAGAGCTGCCAGCTTCCAGCTGCCAAGTTTTAATTCAGATGAGGCTGAGTTTCAGTAATAGACGAAATTATTCCTAAACACAGCTTGTTTGTAGAGCTGTTGGGGACACATCAAGGACTTGTGTAAATGTTTTCTCTGAAGGTATTCAGGTCAGAATCGTAATATGCTACCAGTGTCTTAAATTTAGGAATTTTCCTACACTTCAGCACTGTCCTTCTCTTTGAATGTATCAGGTTTAGAAATGTAACTGATAGCCAACAGGCTTTTCTTTTAAGAAGGCTCAAAATGCTTGAGCAAATTAGCAAGTTGTGAGGGCTTCCAAAGGGAAATTGCCCAGACTGGAGTTTGTCTGAGGAGAGTTTGTCATCAAGGGGAATTCTCTGCCATCTAAGAAATCTTTCACCAGCAGTAGACATCCTTTAGATAGAAAACACTGCCAAGCACTTATGGAAATATTTGAACTGGAAATGACTGACTAATTGATTGACTGGGCTTTTTCTACCACAGCATTTTTAGTTTTTTTTTAATCAGGCTGTTCAGAAGCCGGAGACATTCCTGGCTCTGAGGGCTGATGCAATGGACTCAATTTTCCCGTTTCCCGCGCGGCTTCCGCCAGAGCCGCGGCAGCAGGAAGCTCCCTGGCGGCGTCCTCGTGACTCGGGGCTGGCCCCAGCGCCGGCCCTCGAGCCGCGCTCCTCGCTCCCTGGGGAAGCCCCTGGTGGGGACGGGCAGCCTGGCCGCTGCGGCGCTGGCGCTTGGCAGCCCTTGGGCCGCTCAGCACATGGAAGGATGGAGGGGAGCGCTCCGGGGGCACGGGCACAAGGCTGGAGAGCCGCGCGGGAAGAGCGGAGCAAGCGGCACAGCCGCGCTGCGAACTGAGAGACCGGAGATATCCGGGAGAAACGAGCCAGCAGCAGCACTAGCGCCTGGAACTCGTGGAGATGGCCGTGACGTTACTCGCGCCTAGGGAAGGGTTTAGACACGCAGCTCTAGAAGGGGGTTCTAGACTGCAGACCTTGCATGGAGACGCCCTCCTCCTTCAGCTGTGTGTTAGACATCCACGTTCACAAGAATTGTCATTTTTCGAAGCCATTTCTTGCTCAGTCTGCTGGCAACGCTGGATCTTGTTCTCAGATGTCTAACTCTGCCCACACAAGGCGGTGGGGGAGCCTCGGCATTCGGGAATGCCTAGGAAAACCCAGTCTTGGACATCTTGTTAAGTTGAGGCCTTCCTCTCTACCCTTGCTCATACTTGTGTGAGGCCCCTAGCCCTTGGGAGCCATTTCCCTTTTCTTTTTAAGCAGACAGCACAAGCTTGCTTGTTTGGAAGACCTGAAGTGACCATCTTGCAGTATCTGAACGTATTTCCCTCTCTGGGGAACTCCAAATGCTGAACTTGTCTTTTCTCTGTAATTCTCCTTTGCTGCTTCATAGCCCTATGGCTTTTCCCACACGATATCGTATCAGACTCCTCTTCCACCTTCCATGGGAATTTCCCTTCAACCTCCTTTGCCACTAAAAATATGAGATTTTTTAGGGCTATGTCAGTATTCTCTGAGAATGTGTCGTATTTTTCTCCCACACCTAGTACTTCTGGCTCTGTTGCTGCAACTAGCTGCTCATTTCATCCTCGAGATCACTTTCTTACTCAATGACACTTGACAAAAAGTTTTTGCAATTGCCTTTTCTTTGGTGAAGACTTTTTGCTTGTTTGGGCCTCAAGTGCCCAACCGTCTTTCAGGCAATTTCACACTTAACCCCGTGGCTCCCTGTTTAATGGTGTGTGACTCTTCCTCAAAGTGCAACTGGGGAAGAGAGGAAAAATTGCCTTCCCGGCATTTCGCTGCATCGCCTATTTTGAGAGGGACTGCGGATAACCTGCCTGTGAGACTCCGCTAGGGACAGCGCAGCTGCTTCCCATTGCCGTGGCCCTCCTGGCCGTGCTTCCTCTTCCCTCAGGAACGCAAACTCCGAGGCCTCGTGAAATGCTATAAAGGATATAGGAGCCTGCACTGGCATCGGGATGCAAAGCCTGAGCATTGTGGAACATTAGAAAAGGTAATTTCCTCCAGTTCAAAGGATCTCCTTGCGATAAACTGAGTATTGCAATGTGTAAAGCAGTCTGTTCAATAGGATATGGAGTTCACTGCTATAAATTATCCCAAAAGCTGCTGCCAGATGCCATTTTTCAGATCTTGGTGATGGTCTTACAAGAGAACTGTGCTGGACTCATATTGAGAGAGGGTGGCTTGACACTGCCAGGACAAAAGGCTCAGGGCAGTTAATTGTACTTAAAATGTTGCAAATTTGTTACTTTTTTTAACAGTATTTACTCTTAGAAATAAGTTGATGTATTCAAAACTGTCAATACCTAAATTTTCTAAAATATAAAAGTATTTTTAAATCGATACCGTCAGTTTAAAAACAAAATACTTTAACATAGGATTGCGTACAAGTAGTAGTACCAGCTGAGATTTCTAAGTTTGGAACCAGGATCTACATTTTTCTGTGGGATTTCACATGCATAGGTTGCGGTATTTACCGACCGTGAGTGGTGGTACTAGCGCCCGGCGTTTTTCAGCACATAAATCACATTTCACGCATCACAAACTGTGGAAATAGACTGGACAGTTTCACTTTCCTTTTTAAAGACTATTTTTAACATGTTTCACTTGCTGGCTCCCCACCATTTGACCTGCGATGTAATGTTTGGACTAGAGATGCTGCTGGGGAAACATTAAATCCAAACAAACTGCTTTCCACCCTTTTTTTGTGAAATCTTTCTTGGATGGTCCCTAATGCTATTTTTTTTTTTCCATTACGTTCTCTCTTAAACACAGACAGGCACTAGAGCTCTCATGATTAGTAATTTCCCAACACTAAAAGAGTTTTAAATGCCTTTTGGTTTGTTCTTTTTTGTTTGCTCTTTTTTTTTTGGAAGATTTATTCTTATGTGTTGTGTTTGTAGAAACACCTCCCGCTTGTTTGCTTTGCTTTTAATTTTTTTTTCTGTCTTTTGCTTTTTTTTTTTTTCCCTGAGAATGAGCTAGAAGAAGTGAGAATATAAGAACCCTGGAAATCCTGTCATTAAAATGAAAATAAACTTTCCCCCAACTGCTTGGAACTGAATGGAGTTGAGTTGTTAAAGGGTTGGTCTGTTGTACTCAGATTTGTGGAGTTTTCTGTAGTGATACTGCCTTGGCATCTCACCTGGACGTGACGAGGTTCCCCATTGCTGAATTGCAAGCAGAAATGAGCCAGTAAAGAAAGAAATAAAAATCAGAAATGGGAGGTTATAGGAGACACATGAGCAGCGCAGCGTCAGTGTAAAGGTTTGCCGCAGCTGTGTTGTGTCAGAACCTGTGCAGAAGCCCAGCTTTCCCAGAAAGGACAATATTTCTCTATCATGCTTTATCCATGCTTTATTATTGTATTTCAAGGCTCATAAAATCATCAAATCTCAATGCAATAAAAACCCTGCTTGCTTTGTTTGTGTCTGACATAACTGTACATCGTGCTCCTTGTGCCCCACACCTGGGACCCGCAGGTCTTTGCCCTGTCTTTGCAGAGTTCCTTTGTTTCTGAATTTTTATAATCCAGATCATTCACTTTGTAGCCTATTGTTGGATGAAATATGTATTTCATATGCAGCTTTGGTAACCCAAGGAGACTTACATTCTTCTGCTGCTGTATTGTATTTTTTTTTCAGAAATATCTGGTTTGAGTTGATGAAGCTGAGAACTATAGTCTGTGTTTTTATTATGAGCTTTTTGGCAATGATAAGTAATAAACTTGCTTCATTACCCCATCCAAGAGAAATACTGCTAAGTTGAGGGTCATGAATGTTTCAGATCAATATCCTGTCTTTAATAAATCCTGGTCACTTCTGCAAAGAATCTGCCTGCTTTGTATTTTGGGATATTCAGGAAGAAAAATATGGAAAAATTTAATGTTTTAGCCTGGGACTTCCTTCCTTTTTTGCTGCCTCTGTCTCCTTTGTCTTCCTGATGTATATGGTCAGTAAGTGCTAACTTGTCCAGGCTGCAGCTGAGCTCAGCAGGAGGAATGGAGTTGTCAGTCCGTCCCTACTTCTCCTGGCTCCCTTTCCAGAGTGCCCTGACCACAGGCATTTTAACAATTATCGGAGGAAGGAGAGACGGTTGCTGGTGCTCAGGGCCATCTGCCCCCTGAATCCGAAGTTATTTGTATGTAAAGCAATTGTGCCGCATTGAGGAGCTTCTAATGCAGACGCAGACATGATGCAAAAAATCCCAGCCCTAAAAAGGAGGAATTGGACTGGTTGTTGGCTTTTAGCTTTGACCCTGGCCCTCTCTATCCGGCCCTGCTGGTACGTGTTTGTTGGCAGAGAAAGCAGAAGGCAGTCGTGGATCTCGTCAATTCTCTACCATAAAAATTGCTGAGAGCAATCAGGGACAAATTCGCTGGGAACAAGGCATGACAAAAGCTTACTCTTATATCATCCTTTTTCTAAATATTCTCCCTGCTTTTAGTCAGCAACTGCAGGCGCTCTGCAAGCCGAGCTCTTCTGGTTCTTCTCTTTCTGGTGGGCAGGCTTTGTGCAGCTCGGTTCCCACAGCAGCTTCCTCCCTGCCAAATGTTTTCCCTCTGTTAGAGTGACAAGCAGAAGGCAGTGGGAGACCCGTGGGCTTGGGGAGTAATGGAAGCAACCAGTAAAACCTATGTACTGGGAACTATGTGTGCCATGCCTAAGTGATCTCCCTGGGCCATCCCTGGGACTCGCGGAGGCCTCAGCAATGCGTGGGGTTAGTGTAGGAAGAACAGCACTCCTTGGGCATCTGAGAGGCAATGAGGTAAAAGGAAGGAATGTAGATGAAATGAAAATAGATTAAGACAGTGCATTTTGTGTTTTTATTACAACTGGATTTTCAGGAAATGCTCCTATGGGGCCCCAGCCCATGCAGAAATGTAGCAGTGGGGACATTAAGCCATATCATTAGATATAACGACACTTGTTATTTACCAAAAAAAAAATAAATAAATAAAAAGAGGCCTCCAACTATGTTACCATAACAAATGAAAGCCATGGCACAGTAGTTTCCCAAATGAGCTGCGATACCAAGATTTCAGTTTACTTTGGAAGATGCTGTTAGGATGTAATTTCATAGGTGGGTTTCCTATGCTGTTATAACTTGTCAAAACACACTTCAATTAGACCGGTTACTGGAATTCTCTGGAGAAAGCAGCCTTCAGAGGAATAAAAACAACCGATAACTGGCACAAACAGTTTTACAGGCTGTTGCATAATAGGCTTGGTTATTCCATCGCTTTTTGGTCTTTCCCATACGGAAAGAGGTATTTGGAAGTAAAAGTCCAGACTGCCTTTAATGGTGTGTTCTTTTTTTGAAGTCAGTTTCTGAAACGAGGAGAGAAAAAGTAAGCAAAGCTTAGGGAAATTCCTGATAATCTCATTCCCTCCAGGATGAAGGGAGAAAGAAGATTTGCTATGTACATGTATACACACAGACAGACAGGAAGGATGGTTTTGTAGTTAGGGAGTGTGACTGGGACTCCAGAAATCCTGAGTTTCCAGCTCTGCCACAGATTTTTGTGTTACTAAAATCATTCTGGGAGGACCTTGGAACCGGGTGAGGAAGGACCCGCGTTGCCCTCTCTGCGTGACGTTGCTGCGTCACCTCTGGAGCACGCCTGGATTCCCTTCCACAAGAGCAGGCTGGATCTGGAGCCGGTGCGAGCAGCCCTTGGCTGGGGCTATAGGACACCTTCCTGAGTGGTGCCTGTGAAGAGATGAGGTGCCAGCGTCACTCTGAATGGAAGAGCGTAGCCCCCGTCTGTCGTGCACAAGCTCTCCTTCGTCTTGGGGAACTTGACCAACGCCAGATATTAAAGCACTTGGCCCACAGCTTTGGACTTTATCACTTATTGTTTGGTTCGCTTTTCAGCTCACAGAGCCCTACTTTCCCACTCTAAAAACAGCTTATCGCATGAAAAATGTGCACTGCTATTGCAGTTGCTGTGGCGGACTTTGCTTTTAATGACATGTTACATGTGGAAAGCAGCAATTCCGTGCAGCGAGCAAAAGATTTGCTGAAACTTGGGAGAACAGCTGGCTTGGCTGATGTATATACCCTGTGATACTGTTACTGAGTATGGGCTGACACCATAAAATCTGACCTGTCGGTGCTCCATCACTGCCGTAGTGTTGCTGGGTTCCAGCTGCACTTTCTGGATCAACACTTGCTGGTGGTCTGCTGAGGAGCTGCACGTGTGTCTGGGTGGCTTGGGTGCTCCTTCCAGTCCAGGTGCAGATAGAAAACAACAGAAGAAAGAGCTCATCCCCAAAACTCATTGTCTTTCCAACATCTCTTGTTTTTGTTGGTTTGCATGGAGCTCGTGGGAGCCAATGAAAGTCACTGGACTTTAATTTTTTCGCTGTTTTTTTTTAGGTAATTGTTGAGCATTATGAGGCCACCGCCCCGCTGCTGGTTCAGGGAGGCATTAAGTTGCATCTTGCTGTGTCTGTGAGTCCTTCCGCGCTGCAGGATGCAAGGGTACCCGAGGCAGCCCTGCGGCCTCGTGGTCACGTCATGCCCATGGAGACGCTGCTGGAAGGAGCTTGGTCCCTTAACAGCCAACGCTTCATGGCAGGTCCCCGGCCAAAAGAATAAAAAACGGCTCAAAACAACAACCCCCAAATAAACCGAAGGAATAAACTAAGTCAATATGTGTTTCCATCACTGCTTTTTATTTCTGGTATATAGCCCTGCCTTTCATTTTTGCTAGTGCAAATAAGGTTCGGGCTTGTGTACTGTGTCACAAATTTTGTTTTTTTTTTCATGGTGGGCTCTGTATAAGCAGAGTGTCAGGATATATTTTGCACCTGGTGGTGCGGATTCTGCTCCGAATCATGGGACTTTGTAGGTGGGAATTCAGATTTAGGCAGCAGCCTCAACAAAAGCATTAAAGGAAGCAGGTGTTGCAGGTAGCTTAAAAAAAATTGCGCAGCGTTGATTATGTAGTCCAGCTAGACATTTGCATCCGCAATGCATGAAATAATAGTTTGAAGGAGAGAATCGGAGAGACAGCTATTTTTGCGTTGGTAAAGAGAGCAGCATTCTTTATTTTTGAAAACAGCCGGGGGCTGGTTTGGCAGAAAAATCTTAAACCAGCAGCCGTCGTGCTTGCCATCTGCCGGGACAAAGTGAGCCCGAGACGAGGTCGACGCCTGAGCAGAAGCAGAGACGACGCGAAACGTCTGCACGCGCTGCATGCTCGCCCGCACCCACGGTGTCCCGAGCCCGAGCACACAGACGCCGCGTAAAAACCAGCACCCCCTGTGCTTTTCCTCCTGCCCTTCGCCGGCTGTGCCTGCCTCTGCGCCCTGCTCCTTCCCCAACACGTGGGGACGGTGGGGCGAGTGCTGGGGTGCGCGAAGCCAAGTGGCAGAGGGAGAGCATCGCCAAGCTGTGCTGCCACGCTGGGTTTGCAGGCTCGATTTATACATCCTCAACCTTGGAAAAACTTTTTTTTTTTAAAAGATACAGTTGGAGAGAAAAATTTGCGCTGACCTCTTGCTGTGCTTAAGGCTGGGATTTCCGAGAACTGAAGCGGAGAGGTAGAGAGCTACCAGCTCCCTGCTGCCTCGCGCTCTGAGTGCCAATAGGAGCAGGACATCTACTTAGGAAATTTTTAATCAAAAAATGACTACTGAACCTCACTAGGGAAAAAAAACAAAACAAAAAAAAATGGGTTTTTTTCTTTCTCATGGTGGAAATTTTTTTTTCTTTTTTTTTTTTTTTTTTTTTTTTTTTTACAGGAGAAACTGAGCTCCCTGTCATTTCCCTTCCTGCTTGAAAAAAACGAGAGGCAGAGGAAGAGCTGGAAAGGGAAGAAAAACAAACAAGCAAATGCGTTATTTAGAAGCCAGAGGGGATACTGGTTATGGGAAAGTTTGCAACAGCCCTTTGACACAGCACGTGTCGCCCATCCGATCGGACCTACGTGGCCAGTGGGGCCGGGTGGTGAGCGAACGAGCGTGTTGCGTTTAGGCGATAGGAACGGGGCTGTGCTCCTTGTCCGCATCCCATGCGTGGTGCTAAGGGGCTGCCCCAGCCCCAGGAGCCTCTGTGAGCATCCCCGAAGCAGGGAAGCCACAGGAGAGAGATGATACAGCAGAAGATGAGAATAGGCCGAGTAAGTGCCAGGAGATCAGGAGGAGATTGAGTACTCGTCTAGTTTGGGTTATGCCTAGATAGACGTGAGAAAAGGAGGAATATTCCTGAACCCGAAAAACTGATTTGGAAGCTCTGCTGTTTGGTAAAAAGTTCCAAGGGCAGAACTAAATGAAACCCAATCATAAAAGATTAAATACTTCACTTTTCTCTTGAGCACATACCCTTCTGTGTACAGCTAGTTTTACTTATTCACTGTGAACATTGTGGGAAAATCTATTACCTTGTGTACATGCAGACATCATAATCTGACCCAAAAGTTTTATTCAGATTAAAACAAACACCTGGAATTCCACTTGTTGAAAAATGAGAAGCAACAAGTTGAATACAGGTGAGGAGCAGATTTGGAAATGCATTGGTGGGAGATAACATTGGATCAGCTATGGTCTTGGAGTAGCTTTTCCTGAAGACAGCAATTCTGCTGAGAATTTGTCCTGGCGAGACCAGCATCCCTGAAGAGAAGATGCAAAGGGTCCACAGTCACCTTCAGAAGATGAGCAGAAATCCAGAATTGTCGGGATTCTGGATGAACCACTTCGCCTATCCCATATTGAGCTGCAGTCATCACCAAGAGAGCGCTCTGTGCTCGTGTATGGGAACACAGCAAAGGCTGAACAGCAAACGGGAGCCCAGAACAGAAGACCTGGGACAGCAGTGTCTCATATATAGGAGACTTCATATTTCTCTCCATATAATTTCAGTCTTTCTAGCTCAAATATCTTAGCTACTGAACCTCAGTCTGGCTCATTTGGATTTCAGTAAATCAGTGGATTTTCAAGCAGTACTTTCAGTTCCATACTTCAGGTAGGTATGGATGATTTATTATGCATCTTCATAGAACCTGCTAAATTAGTCTCTCTAAAACAGCGGAGCCATCACAGGTCTCCGTCAGCACCCTAACCTGGGCACCTTTGGGATCATTGCTGCTAAACAAGAACTGCCCATGGAGAGGCCGCATCGACCGTGGCTCTCCCGTGCGCTCTGACAGCTCCCTGCTCCCGGGCTGTTTGCTCCTCACTGTGCCCATGGTGCCCTCTGATGCTTCTCCTTTTCATGCGTGTGGGCCCAGCTCTTCAGAGCTGCTTGTGCTCGGCCACGGCATCTGCACAGCACATAAGCGAGCACATGCCAAGTCCTTTCCCGATCCAGGCCTGGGATTGCATGCTCTCTGGCACCGCATCTCTCCCCCCACACATCCGCTTTTAGCACAATGAGGCCAGTATCGCTGGGAGCTTCCAGGCACTACAGTATGGAAGACATGAAGTACAGTAGTTCAGATGCAAGAAGGAAAGGAAGGCTGCTGGCTCCGAGTTCCTGGAAAGCCTGGGATAGTGTACAAATGAAGTAATTTCTAAAACATCTTCAAGTGTGTTTCCAAATCAAATGTTGCGCAATCACACAAAGTCTTCAGAGCATTAAGAAAATAGAGGCAGATACGCTTTTCTGCCGAACAGGACAAGTGTGCCATATTTAATAATTCACACAGAAAAAATGTGGATTTCAAAATGAAAGCCGCAACCGTGTTGTCAGTTTAACCGAATTTATCAGATGGGGCATTCAGAGCTGCAGATCCCTGTATAAAACCACAGGGGTTCTCAGTGTCTCTTTCTAGAAGAGTTTGCTCTTTGCTGGGGACTTCTCCTTTGGCCTGGCAGGTCTATTCAGGTATATTCATGTGGTGAATATACTTCTTCTTCAGACTGGGGGCTGATGAACACCAGGGCTGTGTTGCAGATTGCTTCAGATGCCTCCTGCTGACCCTCTATATAGCTCTGATCTTTTTTGTATAGATGTTCTCAAGCTGTGTTTCTTAATGAAACTCTCTTTAAAATAGCAGTCTCTGGAGTCACAGAGCTATGGATCTTTTACAGTTGTGTATATGAAACCTTTTTATATGTTGCTTGACATCACCCTATTAAGCTTATGTTCAGTAGTTCCAAACATAATTCTGCTCCCTATAAAAGGTGGGTTCCCGAGGCATGTGCAGATAGAGGCATCCTTCATCCATCAAATTTCACTAGCTGTATGCAGAGATAGCTGCATGATACAAAGAACAGTATTAAAAATGACTTCTGCTTTCCTTGGTTTACAGAAGAGGTCACTGTTTCTGCCAGGTTTATTTGTCTATTGACTTGGCAATGGATTGCTTAAAAATGACTCTTGACTTCTCATGCTGATCCTGAGACTTTTGTCCTGATTTTCACAATCTTCCTGAAAAAAAAAAAAAAGAGAACCTCTACAGTTTCTCAACTGCATTTTCTCTCTCAGCGGTTTTGGAAATGAATACCTTCATCCCTCTTTAGGCTCCAACATACCCACTGCAAAAACCTCTAATGGAGGGTCTACAGGTTTCAAACCATTAGATGGAACTTCACAAAATGAGGGAAAATCGAAGGCTCACAGCCGGAATTTCAGCTCTCTTCTGCACCTGAGCTTGCAAAGTTTGCAGATGAACACTCTGTGTACACAATTACCATATTTATACACCCTAAAGTGCAAATGGGCAGTCAGATTACGTAGCTGAGCACTATTTGGGTGATTTGTTCATAGCCAAGTTCAGTTTGTGTGGGCAGATTTGGTCTTGTATCTCCTCAAATGGAAATCTGAGGCTGCCTTCTCAGGGGGCATCAATCTCACACCTCAGTCTTTCAGTTCTTGTTGCATCTCGGAAGAAAACAGTTACAAAATTAAGCAGTGTGTGCTGAATATGAAGTTCAAAATATTTAACTGTATCTGGTGCAGAAATCACTTAGCTCATTGCGGTGAGTATTGGATGCCTTCAGTAAAGCCACCCAATATGTAACAGTTACATCTGAAGAACAGAGGGTGAGAAAGAAGTTAATGTTCACAGTTTTAGTACTGAAATTCTCAGCATTATAAAAATTCCTTGATCTCTTTATTCATGGTTTTGTAGAAATTGAAAAAGGAAAGAAAAATCCTATATTTTTAAATATTGGTTTCCATTTTTTCCTTTAGGAGATAGCTATGATGTCACTGACAGTTGTAAAGAGCAGCCCTCCTCTACTGTTCATAGCTGGATTTCCAGTTTGATTCCTGCAGAAACATAAACCTAGGGGACAGAGCAGAATTGTCTAGTTTTTTGTTTTGCCTAATGGTTTTGTTGCAGTTTTACTTAGGTTAAGCATAGCTGTGCAAAAATCCCAAACCAAGTAAAACAAAACTTTTATGGCCTGTCTGATCTTCTAGCCTTTTTTTTTTTTTTTGACATTAAGACATTTTTATTTCTGATTTGCTACGTGTGAAAGCCAAAATGACTAAAATTTCAATTCTGGACCAAATTCTGGCAGCTAATCGACTACATAGCTATGAGGGAAAATATTGTTCTGTGTGCAGGAGACATTAAAATTATTCATTAAAGTGAAAGATTTTTTTTTTTCAGATGCTTACATTTTATATATGAAAAATATGAATTGTCCCCCCAATGCAAATATCATAAGTAATATGAATATTTGCTAATGCCCTTGCTGGATTTTCAGTTGCTTTGGCAAAATACTGCACCTGAGTGGGAAAAGGAGCAGCTGGGAGCCCAGCCTCCAAGCGCGTGGCCATGGCTGGGAGCCAGCTCCTCGCCTCAGGACCGTCCTGAGCTCTGCAGTGCCGACCAGGCTGCGCTTTGCAGGGCAGCCCAGAGCCCTGCGAGTGAGCAGGTCGCCCGGGTGTTCGATCAGCCCTGGCTCAGGGTGGGAAAGAGCCTCTCATCAAACCCCCTTAGCGCAAATTGCCATGTGGAGCAGGTCTTCTGTTTGTGCTGAAATGGCAACAACTGCTTTCCTCCTCCTCACGGGATGTATGACAGTATCCTAATGTGAATTTCTGGAGGTGAAATCAGGAGGAGGCTAGACATGGCAAATTTCTAAGAAAGACTGTCTTTTTTTTTTCACAAGAATTTGAAAAAAAAAGAGTACACATATATGCACATATACATGTATGCACCCACAACTATAATT
This sequence comes from Crypturellus soui, assembly GCA_032275445.1. Lineage (NCBI taxonomy): Eukaryota > Metazoa > Chordata > Aves > Tinamiformes > Tinamidae > Crypturellus > Crypturellus soui. The sequence continues at coordinate 10,236,850 of JAUBNY010000700.1, forward strand.
TCACGTGTGTTTCGTAGATAATTGAAAGCTAGTAACTGGTGTCCTGTCAGTCAGCTAAAACTGCTTCTGTGCAGTCATGAGATTCCCGGTGGGTTCCTTTCTGGTCTTCAGGTGCCTTGGCACCCGAGGGAGCTTGTGTGATCCTAAAGCTCCCTGCCTGTTGGATAATGCACAGGAGCAGATGATGATGCCTGAAGCTCTCCCTCCCGACACCCATGAAACACGCAGCCTTCTGACTCGGCCTGGCGAGCCTCGTGCTTGGCAAGCTGGGCGCAGGGACCTGCTGAGGCGCAGCTGAGCGCTTTCATCCCGGTACCTGCTTTTCCTGTGCATTTTGAAGTGTAGAGCCATCTACTGCAGTTCAGCAGCCTCTAGGAAAAAAAAGGCACTGGCACAAGGGAAGGAGGAAAAAATGGAGGAGGGATCTAAGCTTCTGCTGCTGTGACATTTTGTGGTGTTTTTCACACCTGTGCAAAATGCCTGTAAAATGAGACTAAATTAACCTTTTGCTCGCGTTTTGTTTACTTGCTTTGCACGAGCGTAAACAATCAAATAAAATGCCAAGCGGTGGAGAATTCAGCATAACGATAGTACTGTTTTAGCTTGCTCTGCATGGCTTGTTCTATTAATATATGTTTGTGGTCAGGAAGGAACGCAGTCTCACTTCACTAAAATCTGAAACTCAGTAAAGCATAATATGTGCAGTATTAGTTTTGGTTTGACACCTGCCATGCAAGGATCTTCACCAGCCAAAGGCATTCTTCTGAACCGAGTTCCATGTGTTGTGCAGATCGCTGGTCCCGATACTCCTGACTGCGCAAGCCAGAGCAAAACGAGTAGCCAACTTGAAGAAAAATCTCTATGAGGAATGGGCCATTTTATCGAGGCTAAACAGAACAGCCTGCTGTCATACTTGGGTTAAGTCCCGTAAGGGAAAAATAGGAGATTAGTTGTGTTATATAACAAAAAGTCCTTCATGCTGGCAATATTATTTTTGTTATTGCACGAAAATAAAAAAAAAAATCTATAGCCAAAGTCCAAGCACATGATTGTATTGTCAGAAGGTTGCAGCCTTGGGAAAGATTTCTCTGCAGGAAAGTTGCTAGTGAAAATGTCACTCGCTGTTGTCCTCCGCAGATAAACACCCCAAGGATTCTGCTGAGCTTCGTGCAGGCAGAGAAGCAGCAGAGTTAGCCCTTGTCTTGGAGCTTTGAGGGATAGCTCGGCTGCTTGAAGCAACAGTTCAAGCAGATTCTGTCAAAAGCAGTAAATTTTCAATCCCCCAGGTAAGCCTTGGCTGATGAGTTTGTCACCTAGACGACAAAATAGTCATTAAGGGCTCCAGTTGCCTTTGTTTTGCAAGGGGAGTGGGTGAATTAGCCTGTCAGAGCTGCCTGGCCCACCTGGGTAAACATTTGCTTCCTGCGAAACCATGAGAGTCCCCTGCAAATATGAATATGGCTTGTGATCATCGTGGCTTCGTACAACCAGCTGCTGATTGCTAATTAGTATTTGTGACAGTGCCAAGAAGAAGCCTGATTGAGGGAAATGATGGCTTTGTGTGGTTCAGGCATATAATTAACAGCTGAACATATCTTCAGCATTATTGAACTTGATTGAATTCACAAGGAACTGCAGAGCATTCAGAATTACATAGAAATGTCCTGGCAAACTTTAGAATTTGCTTTTCAACATTATTTCTAGACTTGACTCTTGGTGTGACTGATGGCATGTAAACCACAGACTCTCATTTTTTGCTCCATCAGGCAATCAGATAGCTTTGTGCTGGCTAACAATTACTTGCACCTGGCTTCCAAAAAAGTGGTCATATGTGTTCTTTCCGTATAACTTTTCCAGTCATATTTGCTCATTTGGAAAAATCCTTGGCCAAGGTCTTCATGCTCGGTATTTATATTTAAGGACTTCTTCCAAATGATTCCTAAAAGCTCGGGTGTTCCTCAGGACCGTCCAATTTACTAGATGCTTCTTTCTTCTTTCCTTAGTGTAAGGCTATGTACTGAACCTGTTCTTGCATTTACATCATGATATGTTATAGGATGTCGTTGAAAGGAGCTTGTCACAAGCTGTGGCTTCAGTGTTGATGCATACAGCTTGATTTCCTCATGACAATATAGAAATCCATGAGAAATATCAAAGAGATTTTCTTAGTGTTTCATTTTGCTTTCACTTCAAAGACTACAGCAGTACCACTACTGCTAAAAATAAAAAGTATAAAAACACAGGACAATTAAGTCCAGTGCTCTCTGTTATGCTAAGGTGTTCCTTCTGGAGAGGAAAGATATTTTTCTTTGCACAGGGCTTTCTTTGTATAGATATTCTTCTCCTTCTATGCATTTGTAGGCACCCTTTTATTTATGACAGTATTTGATTTCATGGTACGAAACAGCCTAAAAAAACTAAATAGATTATATTTTTAATAGAAAAATATCCACACGGTTAAGTGCTGAAATTTTCTCCCCACTCTTCCTAATAAAAAGCAAATGAATAAGGGAAAAAGCACCTTGCTTCACTTCCCTAAATCCTGATATTGCTTCCTTCATCCTGAAAAGGCTGAAGACTTAAGGCAACAGGAATTTATTTTGGTACTTCCCTGGCAATCTGTGTAACAAAGAAGGCCATTAGTGTTGCAGAAATCTGTTGAGTTACAGAACCGGCAAGACAGATGAGTTCAGGAAGAGGGTTTATCTGCTGGGGCTGAGCAGTGGGGATGATACAATTGAAAGCTTCTGCCGCGAGAGGCGTGTGTTGATGTTCCGCATTCTAACACTCTGCTGCCGCATTCGCAGTTACTCTGCAGCCATTCGCAAGTGATAAAGAACACACAAATTAGCTGCTGGGATTAAACCAAAATAGAAACATCTGCATCTTGAACTGCTTGTAGATTTAGAAAATGTTATGCTTTATTTTTCCAACAATGTGCCAACAATGTATTTAATGTTACCAAACCTGATGCTTTAGAACTCAGATAGGAGAATAGATTGCCAGTGGATGTCTATATGTTTACATTCACTGTGCCAATTATTTCAGTAAAGCTTAATTCCAGAGGGCTCTGGGCAGGAAGGAGGTGAATTTGGTGTCATGCATGGATTCTGCTTCACCTGAGGGTGGTTGTTAAAAGTTGCTTTTGATTTGAATATTATTCAGAGTTGAATGTCATGGTATTAGACTCAAATTTGTTTAAAATAGCTCAAAGAACTTCCCATCCTTAAATGCAAAAGGTGAGAAAACGGTATCAAATGGAAGAATGCAGGCAGTCTTCAAAATGTATCTTATGTTTGTTCCCATTTTGATTAGTGTCTTTGATAAGTTAATTATGGTACATGGAAATACAAGTTAACATGTTAGAGGTGTCCTTATGAGTAGATGTGTTTTGTGATCTCTGGTTGACAGTCATGGTTAGAGTCATACACATCCTGTATCTTGGTGATTGTTCAGTATTCATCAGGTTAGCAATTGTCAATTACTGAGACTTTAGAACATTCTGAAGTTGTGAAACATGTCTACAGCATATATTCAGGTGAATATAGAATTATATTTTGAATTTGCTTTACTGTAGGAAAACTTATGCAGCTTTATAAATACTTTTTTTTTTCTAATGTAATTTTGGTAAGGTTTCATTCTTCAGTTTAGTCTAAGTGTTAACTGACCAAGATAGCACTTACACAAGATGATAGTATTTATTCTGGATTTATGCAGGCATTATGGGGGAGGTAATTGGGTTTCTTCTTCCTACGGAAGTGTTGTTTTTCCGTCCCTGGGATTTTCCCATGATGGTTCAGTTCTGTGGTGGGAATAAGGGGGAATTCTCAGGCAGAGATCAGCTCATTCTTGGCAGCCATCACTAAGTGATGCCCTCAGATGGGTTGGAAGAGGCAGACAAGGCTAACCAGTCAGTAGGAACCTGTGAGGATGCAATAAGCAGAGCTATGCAGGAAGAATATCAAAGTCTTGCAGCTACCCATGTAACTAAGTCATCCATCATTCGTTCAGCAGTAGAGACAGAGAAACAGCTGTGCACATGCTGAAACCAGGCAAAGGCAGCTTTCATTCTGCAAGGCTTTGTACAAGGAAAGGTGTTGACTAGCATAGAGCCAGCTATCTGTCTTCAAACATCACACCATTTGGTTCCATTTTTCTCACTCCCTGTTCAGACAGTCTTTGAAACCTTTGGCACCACGAGGAGAACCACAGTGGTTTTGAACAGACTTTGGATGAGCTGCCTTATCCTTGTTCACTGGTGTATAGAAAAGAAATGTACTTAGTGATATGTAGAAGAGAATTATTTTTCCATATTCCTTGATACATGATTTGGAGCTATTGCAAAACACCATTTTTCTCTTCTTAGCCTGCTTAATTAGGAACAATGACAACAGGAAAAAAATTACATAGTTGGAATTGATTTCTGAATAGAATATTATCCTTTCTTTTCTTTTTTCTTTTTTTCTTTCTTTTTCTTTTTTTTTTCACTGATCACCAGTTTGAACTTGTTTCTTACATTTAAATAGGTCCAGAATCTGACCCTTCTAAAGGTCATCACAATCAAATATTATTGTAATGCTTCATTGCCATTTTTAATTTGCACAGGATGAGCTAAATGCTATATCCTCATCTCCATGCGAGGAAGAAATTCCTTCCTGTGAGGGTGACAGAGCCCTGGAACAGGCTGCCCAGAGAGGCTGTGGAGTCTCCTTCTCTGGAGATCTTCCAAACCCGCCTGGATGGCGCCCTGTGCCACGTGCTCTGGGTGTCCCTGATGGAGCAGGGGGCTTGGACTAGATGATCTCTGGAGGTCCCTTCCAACTTCAACCGTTCTGTGATTCTGTGATTCATCCAGACCTCCCAAATTCATTAATCTAGCACGATACTGATCCATCTGACACTCCAGTCAGTCATTGCCTCAAGTTGACTTGATGCTCATGAGTTTGGGTGTGTTATGGAAAAAGGGTGGGCATTTGCATGCTGCTTGGCCTGATAGAATAAGGCAGAAAGCAAGGAGAGGAGCAAAATGAGGCTCTCCTAAGCCCCACAATCAGCCTCCATCCCCCTTTCTAATAATTTCTATCAAATCAAGCCAACCCATCTCCTGCTGTTATCCAGTACCTGCTGTTTATTCCACTCTTCTCACCAGGACCACCTTCATCTGGTCCTTGACCTTGGTGAACTGCAGCACCCACCAGGATCCTGCAAAGCTCCTTGACTCCACCTGCCCTCTCACCCAAGATCAACGGCAACTCTAGGAGGCAGCAGCCCTCAGAAATTTCTGATTCCTCCAGTACCAGCAGTGTCACACGTTAATTTCCAGTTCAGGTTCTGCAACCCCACTTCATTACTCTCGGAAGCTTGTTCCAGCCCCATCTGTGAAGTGTTGCTCTGCTTCATGACCCAGTTCTTCCCACGTACTCAGGCCAAGGGGATTTCACTTAGAAGGAAATAGGCATGGTTATGTGGAAGTTGTTTGCTGTTACGACATACACTCATTAAATAATTCCTGGAACATAATACACCTGCCAAAACACCAAGAACACCATTTGTCAACCATGTCTGTGCCCTTTCAGGATCCATTACTGGACAATGGATAGTCTGTAGTTCTGACTAGTTGAACAAGTGCCCTGCACTCAGAGGGGTTGGAGAGAAGCAGACTGTGGCCCTCGATTCCTTATTATATATATTTTGCCTTTAAATGAAGTGCTCCAATGTGTCTGGCTGTTGGTGCATTAGTCACAATAGTTCTCTGGAATTGTTTCATTGTCACTGAGAGCTGCCATAATCTTTTTTTAGCCTAGTTTCCTATAGTAACCGAAGCTGTGCTCTCCGCCCCTGAGGGACATTGTGTGCATTTATCTACACCTAGTAATTGAACCTGTTGACCAGTTTCAAGAGACTTGAATAGTTGCTGTGCTGAAGAGGAGTTCATGAGAACTGGTAGCCGTTTGAAGGAGAGAGGTCCTGCGAGCACCATGGCTGAAGCACGAGGGAAGCAACTGCAGGACTCACACCTAGGGTAAAGGAGACTTCTTTGGTGTGGTGCTTGTGGAACTGCTTGATCTAACTTTAACACTTCTCAGGGAGAACTGTACTCCAGATGCCAGGAAAATGATTAAAGTAGACTCCGAAATACTTGCTTTGAACTCGTTAGGAATTATGAGCAAGATCTAATGAGAAAGTGAATAAAAGTCAGTGACCTGACTCCACGTCGCCAAAGGAGTCCATGGACTTCCTATTTATAGGAGGTGATATGGCCAGATGTGTGATTAAAAAGTTACTTCTCTATGAAATTTCAAACCACATAGGCAGGGTCTAAAGCCCGAATCCCCAAGCTGTACCTTGTGCTAGTACAAAAATCAGAACACTTGCCTAGCACTGATTCTGCCAAGGGCTCTACATTCAGTTCCCCTCTGCCTCAGTATGCCTCTTTCTTCTCAAGAGAATTTTCTTTCCACCAGATTCCAGTCTGGACTATCTAGGAAACATTCTTGACTCTTTCCAGGAAAATCTTTTTATATTTTGCTGAAATGCAAGGTCATGTTTCCATAGAGAAGAGTGCTTTGGACAGAATCTTAAGGCACTTCAGACTATTGGCACTTCTCAGGAATCAGGTGGGTACTTGGCAGATCATCCCAGAAGATTTCAGCACCTTTTGCTACTGTGTCCTTTATCAGAGCCAGGCTCATGGACTCACTGAAGAGTC
>JAUBNY010000700.1:10251043-10262304 GCA_032275445.1 Crypturellus soui
CTTGCGAGTTTCGTATAAGCAGCGGCAGCAGCAACTCCTGGAGCATGGATAGATGCAGCAATAATTTCTCTGGGGCTTCAGAGTCGCACATTATCATCACGTCCCTCCTAGAACTTATGAAAGCTCTGCACTTGGCGGGCTTTTCTGGCATAGCTCAAAATCATGCTTAAACTACCCATGTTTCAAAATACCTGTATATCTTAAGATTACTGGAAAATTAAAGGTTGAGGCTTTTCTTTCATCTCTGTGCACAAAACTCCACTTGTAAGGCACCTACATCCATGAAGTTGTATTCAGATGCAAAAGATGCTAAAAGAAATAAGAAATTATCAAGCAATATTTCCTTATCATTAATGGTCTGCAACTGTGCCATCCTATGCTGTAGTTTTGTCATGTCTTGCAAGTTAAGCACAGCACAAAAAAAAATACTTTTGAGGTCAATAGGCACCTAAAGGTTCCAGAAAATAAAGGGATTCTCTGTAGCTGACATAAATTTTTGTTATTTTTTATTGCACTAAGTCTTTTAAAGTATCTCCAAACTGTATTTCATCTTTGTATCTTGCATGCCAACTCTCCCTAAAAAAGCCTGAGGGTTCTACTTTTTAATTGCTGTCCTAAATGATTTTGTGATTTCACTTGCTTCTTTGCAGAGATGCATTCCAGTGTGATGAGACACAAAACCTGTGTGTCTTGATATCAGTGCAGGTTTTTAGAACAGTGGGATATTTAAGAATGAGCTTGTGTGACACCTTCATAAAAACATGATGCTTATCTGTCTTAGCTGCCCAAAACAGAGAAGAGAATTGGAATCAGTTAGAATAGGTAGAATCCTGATGAAGTTAATCCAATAATTTTTAAGTAATGAGAATCTCTATGAAAATCCGCGTTTTTGAGATGCATTCCAGAGATTAAATTGGTTAAAAGGAGTAAAGTAACTGTACTTTTCTGTTTTGCTTCTTCTGATTATTAAAATGGAGTTGAAGTGTCTACAAGTCTTTGAAGTATTTTCTCTCTGTTCAACCCCATCAAACTCTACCATTTTATACTTTTAGTCAATCTCTGTTAAGTATTTTATTCCCTTTAATTTGTACTTAAGCTGTCCAATATTTCTCCTAACAGGAGTCAAGCATACTCAGTGGCTATCTTGGCAAACAGTTTGCTTGTTTCAGGGTCATGCTGTACTCGCGTTAGAATTATGATCTTCTTTTTCTTCAGCAGTTGTGCTCCTGGGCTGACTGTGGCTGAAATGCATTAACATTTTCCACCTATGCACTGCAATGAAAAGCAAATGCAATAAAATAACAATCTTGGTATTTTTAATCCATCAGATACTATACACAGTATTAACTCTAATTGTGTTCAGACCTTGTATATCACTGAATCTTCTTTGTAAATCTCAAAGTCATAATCCTTTTGTAAAACTTATTTAAAACTCAAAAAAAAAAGTTAGCTCCTTCAGAATGTATGTGTGCAGCAAGCTATAATAATTGACTTTGTTCTGACAAATGGAAATACTAAATGGGAGTTTGTAAATGATTTATAATTGAAATATAATTAATCATCCAAACCAGACTGTAGTATTGCTGTGTTAGGTCATATTGCTTAATTGATGTTCTCCACAGTTGTAACTATCTTTTCATTTCGTTTACAGTTCATACCCTTCCTGTCATTTGCCCATTTCTCTTCCCTGCATGACTGCCTTTTTGTTTATCTTCTTGCATTATGTTTTTATTTATAGAATACAAATTATTGTACACTTCATATCTAGTTACTAAATTCCCTTTATACATGCTCAATCCCCATTTTTAAGTGTTTTTTCATACATTTTCATACATACAGAAAATATTCAGTACTTCAGTCCTACATTTATTCACATTTTGACAGTAATTGGTAGAAAACTGTTTCTTGAATCCGATAGACCAAACCAAACCAAAAAAAAAAAAAATAAAAAACCTACAGCTGGGAGAAAGCTTCCAAGCTTTCACATGCCAGAGCACTGAGGATCCATCAGCTCTTCAAGGAAGTAGTATTTGTGCTAGTAGTATTTACACTTTGGTTGCAAAAGAATGTAGTGGTGTGTATTGCTAGTAAGCTACTTATAGATTCACTTACAAAACAGTGGTTTCTATGTAAGGGTGCAGTATTTATCAGGCTTTGTGCTGTTTTGATGGGGTAGACTGCACAAGGGTTTTCAAAGAGCAGGAAATGGAGGGTAGGTTTCAGGAAATCTTACTGCATTCCTAAGAACATTGGTGACTAGAATAAGAAACAGAAATTTAGCAGATAGCTTTAGATCTCATTGTTCACTGAAGGAACTTGCTTCTTAACAAACCACAATTAAAATATTTTTACTTCAGGTAACCACTTCCATCTGAGGTATAGCAGCTTTCAAAAAAACCCTAAAATTTGTGTGAACCTGTATAAAAGCCATGGGCTCTACTCCTTAATTCATTTGTTAAGATCATTAAATTTCTTTCCTAAAAAGCAAAATATAAAAAAGAATGGTATTATCCATATATTTGTGATATACAAGTAGATAAATACAAGTTGACCACTAACTAGCTCATAATGGCTTGTAAACCATTTAAAAACACAATTCTGGTATCCCTGAGAAATCAACTTGACTTCTAAAATGAGAATGGGTATGTTTAAATTCATTTGTTTTTTACATATAGAAAACATGAATCTGCAGCTCAAGCAGAGGACAGTTTTCAGATAGTTATATAATGAATAAGATCTGAAAAGAGCTTCAAAATAGATGTATTCCTGGAAAGCATTTGGGTTGAAATACCAAGAGTACTTTCAGCATGTTAGATATTACCTCACATCATTGTTTTTACTGTAAATAATGCTGCTAAAAAGATATTGTGTATGTGGGTGTAACTATAAGTGGAGTATATAGAATAAAAACTTTATGAACTGTAGTATTGCATTAAAACTACCAAAACTAAGGATTTGCTCTTGAGACCGTTGCAGGTACTTGCCCTGCTCAGCTTGCACATTGGCTTATCAGGTAGGGAGGTTTGATGCAACCTTTTTGCAACAGACCTGAGCCGTGTTTTTTTTAAATTAAGTCCCCCTCTCCATCCCTCCCCAAACCGTTGGGACCTAGTCTATCACTGATCAATCGACTGTTGTTTTTCTTTTTTTTTCCTACAGGCCAAAATAAAAGTAGTGTTTTCAGTTAATGATTTGCTAGAATAGATTATGCTCTAGACTTTTGATGTTTTTAAAACAAAAGTATATTATTTAAATAAAATAATTATTGCAAAGTCTTTTAAACACCATAAACTTTCTATAGCAATTTTTGTTTTATTTTAGACAAAATACTTGTTTACTCTTATATGAACAGTTAGGAGACATTTAAACACAGATGCCATAATCCAGATGGAAACTGTTAAACTTTTGACAATTTTACTTAGCACATTACAATCTGGCAGAACTATGATTGTAAATTAAAAGAGACCAGCTTGAGAAGGAAAGGACGACACATGTATTTAGCATTTTGGAAGTCTTCATACTGCATTCGTTAATTCAAAATGACTTCTGGGATATTATTTCTACTAACTTTTGCTTAATGTCTGAATTAAGAAATGCTAGGAAGATCATCTTAAAACTTTCAGATCTAAGAAGTGGGAAACCCTTTTCTGTGATGGGCCAAACTTACTAATGGTGATGTGGTACTATATCTTACTGAGTAAACCGAATAGAGGGAGTGGTGTTTTGAGATAACTCCTTTGGATTTTAGTGAGATCTCCACTTGTAGCTCACCTTGGGAAACTGGATAAAGAAATAATTAACACTGCCTGTTCTATAACTCGGTTACCATTCCTTTTGTTTTCTTTAGTGATTGGTTGCATCATTAGTATTTGTTCCACCTACAGCTTGATGGCATATCAGTAAGTCTTCTGAATTGGATATATGCATTTTTTTTTTTCTGTTTGGTGAGACTGGTTTCAATTTCAATTATTTGTTTGTCACACTAGTTTTCTGGGTATTTTATAGATGTATGCAAGAGAGTTCTAGGAGTTAATGGCCTTGAAAAAATATCATCAACTTAAAAATAGGAGAGAGGAGGCATGTCATGCAGGCATAAAAAATTGTGACAATGAAGCCTTTGTTAAGTACTATTTCTTTTCTAACTCCTTGTTCATATTTTAACTGCAGTAAATACTTATTTGAACCCCATGTTCTATATTCTCCCCTCCCATCCTACTCCAGTCTTTCCTAGCTCATTGTGCAGGTTTTTTTTTTTTTTGCTTCCCAAAGTTTCATTGAATCTGTGCTATGTCTTTTATTATCAACACTTTGGTTGAGTAATTTTCATCTGAACATCACTGTTATCTGTACTATGTATTTTATGATACTGTAACATTTAATGTCTTCTGGAAGCTTAATTAGGCAGAGACACACACAACACGTGTGTATATATGCACATGCACACACACTATATACAGAGTCACTGTCTGTATGCATACAATGGAAGCAATTAAGCAAAAATAAGATTAGTGTGGACTAATGATCTACATACACATTTTGCTTTGAGAGGAAGCAAAAAAGAAACGTGTATTTTGTGACAAACTGGAAAATATCCATCTAAATAACTTTTATTAAGCTAGGAACCAGAATCAACTTGCAGCTTGTACACTACTGGAGTCTTTGGTATCAGTAGACACATTTGTTAAAGATAGTCTTAAAAATGTATGTATGTATGTAAAAGTGAGTATGTGTAAATACAGTATCACTTTCCAAAAGATCCATACAGTACTTAAATTTCTTGGCCATTTTTCAGAGCTGTAACTCCTGCAAAGTTGCAAATCTTGTCTAGTTTTGTGTAAGTTATGTTGGATATGAGCATTCTATACGTGTGCTAAATCCCTTCTGAAATAATCTGTGTTTTGGTTTATGAGTTATTGACTGTTATTCTTTAGATAGGTTGTGTCTCTACTCTCTTATGCTTCTAAAATCTAGTCAACCTGGTGAATGAAAATGAGGTTAATTTTAAAGTTAAAACTGTAAGTTGTGGTTCTTAAATTGCCATCTGTAATTGCTTTGTTTGTATGCATTTGTAAATGAGGCTTGAGCTGCAACAGCAACCTCTCTGGTTGATTTGAAAATATGGGAATAAATTAACCGATATAAAACAAAACAGTATTTCTAGAATGAAAAAAACCCACTCCTATGAACTGTAAACGTTTTAATTAAATCTAAACAGCTCTGTGTAATCTTGAGTAGAAAAATCTATGTAAATTATTTGTTAGCAGGGGTATTCCAGAAGAAAACTAGGGGAAAAGGCAAACCAGACAATTGAAGTTAATTACTGTCACATGCAGATCACAAATGCAAAGAAACTTAAAAGGCACCAGCACTACTATGTGATGATTCTTTGCTTTGGAAAATAATATTCTGAATTTGGCTCTCAAATCTCATTTGAGTGTGGAATATGGGGATAATCTTTTTGTATGTGTTTTCTGTAAAAGCTTGCAGCAGAACACACAGCAGGTTTTTAGCTAAAGGTACATTTGTTACATTTTATCTAGAAATGCATAAAAATATAGTATCAATCACATTGAGTGGTAACAAAAAATATATATTCCCTATTTTGCTTACATCAGTTTCCTCAGTCTGGTTTTCTATCTGCTCAGGACAGGTAGAATTATGGAAACATGCTAAGCTAATGGTGAAATGGAGTGACTTTCCAGAAATGAAGTTACTTCTCAGAGTTTTATGGGCTCAGACCTAATTAGATTTTCAGCTTTTTTGGAAATTTTATATATGCAAAGAAAGTAGTGCTGTTTGTTTGTGTTTTTATTTATTTCTTCCAGAAAAAAAAAAGGAAAAGAAATTGGAGATCAGTTTATCCACATTATTGTTGAAAGTAAATTATTTAAAACAAGTGTATTAAGTATAATATATTCAGTATATTGGACTTCTATAATTGTATACCTAAAAAAAAATGTAAATAATTGATTTTTCAACACTGACAAATACATCTAATCTTATAGACAGTAGTATGCTACACTGTATTTTCTATGCGTAGTGACTTATCTATGAAACAGAGAGTAGCAATTTTAGATTTGGAAAAGTCAGCCAAAAAATCGGCTAAACTGATGCTTTTCTTAAAAATATTACATATATAAAGCTCATTTATAAAGAAGGTACTTTCAAACGAATAAGTTCATTATTAAGTAAGTAAGTATTTAACAAAGCAAATTAATAACCCTATTAGTTCATCTGTTAAGCGGAGAAACTTTTGACTGCTCTCTGTTAAGAGTAAATTTTGTAAGTGAGGGCTTTAATAGTAAATATTTAAAATGATCTTTAAAAATCTGAAATATAAGCCATTTCTTCTGTTCAATAGCATGATATCTCACAGCACATCTGCTCTGCTTGGTGTTACTTTGCATGGGGTCTAAATCCAGATACTTAACACTGGCTTTGCTTTTCATATATTGCATGTTCTCTGCCAGACCTCTAATCATTTTCATCCACCTTTATGCACAGAAAATAGTTAACTTGTATGAACAGGGATGTGGAACTTCTAGAGAGGGTGCAGTGTAGAGCCACAAAGATGATTAAGGGACTGGAGCATCTATCGTATGAGGAAAGACTGTGAGCTGGGCCTGTTTGGTCTGGAGAAGAGAAGGCTGAGAGGGGATCTGATCAATATGTATAAATACCTGAGGGGACAATATGGAGGGGATGGGGCCAAACTCTTCTTGGTGGTGGCCAGTGATATGACAAGGGGTAATGGGTACAAATTAAAACACAGGAAGTTCCACCTCCATGTGAGGAAGACCTTCTTTCCTGTGAGGGTGACAGAGCCCTGGCACAGGCTGCCCAGAGAGGCTGTGGAGGCTCCTTCTCTGGAGATCTTCCAAACCTGCCTGGATGCCACCCTGTGCCACGTGCTCTGGGTGTCCCTGCTGGAGCAGGGAGGTTGGACTAGATGATCTCTAGAGGTTCCTTCCAACCTCAACCATTCTGAGATTCTGTGTAATATGAGAAAAGGCTGACATGCACAGAGTAGTTGTCACTGATTTGCGGTGATATGGTCTGACCTCTGGGCAAAGTGACCAGTAAAATTTTAATGACACATTTTTTATTGTAAAACAGTTTCAAGTTTCTGCTGAACAAGGGCATAGAGGATATCTGAGGAAAGGAAAAAAAAACAACTGATGGAAAACTGATTGGTATCTCTTCAAAGGAACATTCTCAGAAGGAGGAATAAGTTGGGTTGAAATATATTTGTTCTTAGTAATTGAAATCAGGTGTAGATCATGCAAATTTTAACAAAAGCTCCTAAAATAAATAGCATTTCAAATGATGATATCTGGGTCATTATTCTCTTGGTATTTTACTCCTTTTTTATCCTGTAAACATAATTTATATTTTTGTTATTACAATACTTTCAAAACAGTAGCATAGTCATCAAAAATATATTTAACATGCATAGATATTTATTTATACTTAACTGCTGGTTTTATTTGTTTTTGTTATAGGGAAGATGATTCCAGAGAGAAGATTTGATGGGTGACTTTCCAGTAGAATGGGAAGGTAAATCTTGAAGACTTTTTTTTTTTCTCCAAGATAATGTTACTATTAAAAATATTGAATCTGAATTCAGTGCATTCCCAACTATATGAAAAGGTAATGGAGACTTTAACAGCTTAGTTATTATGAATTCTTAAACTAATCTCTTACAAACAGAGTAAGTTTAGTAAATCAGTAGCTAATAAAAAATGTAAATAAAGCCTGCATCACCATGACTTTCTCCTATTAAATGTAATAATATTTGTGCCTGAGGGAGATTTGATAGAATAACCAAAATTAAATGTGTTAAACTTCCTAATTATGCCTTCACTGCAGTGTTAAATTGTTTTTTTTTTTCCTTTGGTGGTTGTTGGTTTCCTATGCTCTTCACTGCACCCTGCTGTAGGAACAACTTGCTACAGCCTGTTAATAATTCATCTTTTTTTTTCCTGCTACTATTGATGAAAATTTTGCCTTAAAAATGGGGCATAGTGAGAAATTCATGGAAGCTAGTGAAATTCCTGAAGAGGATAAACTGCACTGAGGTTATAGGAGCTTGAGTAAGTGTGGAGCTAGGTGTGATTTAAAATCCAGTACTCTGTAGGATAAGCAAGGAACCCCTGAAATAATAGGTATAGTTACCTCAGCATTCACTGAATGTTTTGGGGAGAATACTATCCAAGCATCTTTGAGAAAGTGCTAGGCTTAAAACAAGCAAAAGGAATTTTTTCCTAAACAGTATGTGGTTAAATTCAATTCCTTAGTGTTGACTGATCTGCATTCTAAAAGTTTTCATGAATTCAAAAGATGATTAAACAAATTCATGGAAGAAAAATCCATCTTGCATACAGACATCACTTTTGGTTTAATTTATCCATGAAATGCAAATTGGTGGAGACTGCTGTGCACTTTGAGAAAATATCACAATATTCTTTGGGCTCAGTGTGCCCCTTTCTGCAGTCTGGAGAGAAATGTCAGATGTTTCCATCTTGTCTTTTGTTGATGTACTCTCCACTTATTTCTACAAATCTTTGTGTGACCAACCAAGGCTGGAACTAAAAACTTCTCAAAGCTGTTTCAGCTCAACCAGCAGCATTTTCCATCAATGGGGAAAATAGAGTATCAACAGCACCCACCGCTGTCTGGCAAGTCTCAGTGTAGTTGCTCCTTTCTCTGTATCAGTCTATGATGGCCGTCTCCTGGAAGAGAGTGTTGACTTGAAGAGCTCATGACTGGTTAAATCATCTGCTGCTTGAATGCAACAGCTGTTCTTCAAACGCTGAGAAGCATATGTAAAACCTCAAGTAGCTCTGTTCTGTCCATGAATGAGTTCCCATCTGAGACCTGCTGCTACTTTTAAAAAGTTAGAGATTGCAATCCAATAGTTTGTGCTTGCACTTGGCTGGAATTAACCGAGCATGAGGGATGTGTACGGCCAGGCTGCCTCAGACGCATGCTCTGGGCTGAGCACCTTCACAAACAATTTCAGACAGATCGTTTCTTCCAACAGGCTGGATGGATTTATTAGCCCTGCTTAGTGTGGCACTAATAGACCTTAGTGCAAATTGCTGCAACTGTGAATTTGGAGCAGGTACAACATTTTGGATGGATGCTTTTGGCAAACATTAGTACAGAGACCTTGGGGTCAAGGGTCAGGTGCATCTTCTTAGGCCAGTCCATACTGAAGGGTAAGTGCCAAACCTGAAATGCCCTTTGGCAAGCCAAGGCATTGTACTCATTTTTCTAGCTTAAAGAAGAAAACACGATTGATCGTTCACATTTTTATTAGCTGCATTTACATTTTAACACTTTGTCATCTTTGTAACATTTTTTTTATGGTTCTGTCAGTAGTGAAAAGGAAGAATTCAGTGAGGAAGGGAAAATTGAAGTAATATAGATAGGCAATCTTTGATTCTGCAGAGTTTCTCAAGGAATAGGAAGAAAAGATGCTTTTTCTGTGCATTACTTAAATATGTATGTTTTTAGTACATGTTTCTGACAAACCTATGGATATTTACCAAAAAGGAACAAAAACTTACCTTTGTTTAATGCTAAATTTAAATTTTAAAAGCTTAAAAATATTGTTTTTTACAAAAAAAAAAAAGTGCTAGCTGTGGGCATAGAGACTGTTTGGAGAATAATTGTACCTTTGCTGCAAGTTGGGGTGTGAATTAGGGATGTGAAATGTGCTGAAGTACATGACTATTACTCTTCTGGTTCCTGTAGAATGAGAATTTGGGCTGGGTTTTGGTCAGTGCCAGTTACAAACATGAAATTGGCTGTGACTAAGCAGAGAACTATAGAACAGGTAGATAAACCAGTCATCCAGATTAGAGCCCCAGTCTGTGCAAAGTGTTTCCCCACACTCCACGTAGGGAACAGGTTTGCATGTTAGTCCCAAGAGCGCTCCATACAGGGCCGAGGGCTCAGCCCTGCAGAGTTGTATTGCGTCTTTATTTTCTCCTGAAGATTTTTAGCTTAAATGCACCGGTAGCATTTAGTGATTAATGGGAGCCTTACTCACTTTTACACTCATTACAGTGTGTTATGTGCCAGTCTTCAAGTTCATTGCAAATCTCATGCATACTAATGCGAATACAAATGAGTGCTGAGGAAAGAGCACCAGACTCTCAAGATATGAAATGTCTAGCCAGCGAGCCAAATCCTCCCCACAAAAGCAGCACTACAATGAGTGCAGAATGCAGGAAGTGCTGTCCAGATAAAATTAGAAGCAGCAGCATAATTAGAGAGCTTGAAATGGAGGCAATCTCTTGGTTTCTCTGAGGCTTTTTGTGGAGAGCCAAGGAAGCCTGTTTTGGTTGCACTCAGTCCATCCATGTTGCCTCCTCTGCTTTACCAGATTTAAAGCATCTTGCCTGGCAGTGTGTGAGCCCAGTGTCCATTGACAGTGTAGTGCTTGTGTGGAAGCCTTTTCTAGCTGTAACTGTCACTGGACGCTATTTAATTGAGTGTGTGTGTGTTTCTAGTGTTCAAATAATATGTAACTAAGCATCTGCTTACCTTGTTTCCATAAGTAAATGTTTAATTGTAATATAAATCTTTTCAGTAATTTAAAACTGTGTTGACTAAAGGAGTAAAGGAAATTGCAAAGAAAGGAGGGAGAGGTAAGAGTTTTCCAAAATTAAAATTGTATATATTACTTGATGTTTTAAAAGTGAATATAAAGCATTCAAGTGAAAGAATGCTAGGTCACATTTAGTTTGTTGGATTTTGTTAAAACCAGTGCTAAATCAATGAGAAATCACCTAGGTAAGCAACACGCATGAAATCATATATTTAAATGTTTGTTATATCTGGAAAGAAAAATAGCATGATGATTTACTATGGATAGGTACATTGTAATAATGGAGTGTTTGATATGAGAAATCTTCCTAAATTGAGGATTGTGTTGCTACTTGTGAATGTTGGTATTAATTGAGTTCTATTAATGGATGAAAATATGTTGGATAATACTCCTCACTTCATGTGTTCTGTTCTCAAAACTTGTTTCACTGTAACACCCTTCACTGTTCTACTTGTGGCTTGTTGAACTGAGGCAGATAATTAAATGATAAAATCTTTGATTAGAAGAAATCTGAATGTCATTAATTGTTGTAAATTTGGACGGCCCAGCTACCCG
The DNA here is from genome assembly GCA_032275445.1 of Crypturellus soui. Lineage (NCBI taxonomy): Eukaryota > Metazoa > Chordata > Aves > Tinamiformes > Tinamidae > Crypturellus > Crypturellus soui. Next base: position 10,262,217 of record JAUBNY010000700.1, read on the forward strand.
AAGACCGGCGCGGCTGGAGGGAGCGCCGCTCTGTGGACCCTAGAATCCGCTCTTCAGGTAGCGCTCTTCAGGTAAGGAAGGTAAGTAC
>JAUBNY010000700.1:10262404-10275911 GCA_032275445.1 Crypturellus soui
TTTAAAACTCAAAAAAAAAAGTTAGCTCCTTCAGAATGTATGTGTGCAGCAAGCTATAATAATTGACTTTGTTCTGAAAAATGGAAATACTAAATGGGAGTTTGTAAATGATTTGTAATTGAAATATAATTAATCATCCAAACCAGACTGTAACACTGCTGTGTTAGGTCATATTGCTTAATTGATGTTCTCCACAGCTGTAACTTTCTTTTCATTTCATTTACAATTCATACCCTTGCTGTCATTTGCCCATTTCTCTTCCCTGCATGACTGCCTTTTTGTTTATCTTCTTGCATTATGTTTTTATTTATAGAGTACATGTTATTGTACACTTCATATCTGCTAAAATCCCTTTATACATGCTACATCCCCATTTTTAAGCTGTTTTTCATACATTTTCATACATACAGAAAATATTCAGTACTTCAGTTCCAGATTTATTCACATTTTGACAGTAATTGGTAGAAAACTGTTTCTTGAATCCAATAGACCAAACCAAAAACAAACAAAAAAAACCCCACAGCTGGGAGAAAGCTGCGAAGCTTCCATGTCCTAGATCACCTAGGATCCATCAGCTCTTCAAGGAAGTAGCATTTGTGCTGGTATTATTTACACTTTGGCTGCAAAATAATGTAGTGTTGTGTATTGCTAGTAAGCTACTTAGTGATTCACTTACAAAACAGTGGGTTCTGTGTAAGGGTGCAGGGTTTATGAGGTTTGTGCTGTTTTGATGAGGTAGAATGCACAACAGTTTGCAAAGAGCGAAAAACGGATGGTAGGTTTCAGGAAATCTTGCTGCATTCCTAAGAACATTGTGACTAGAATAAGAAGCAGAAATTTAGCAGATAACTCCTTCAGTAAACAATGAGATCTAAAAACTTTCTGCTTAATAAACCACAATTAAAATATTTTTACTTCAGGTAACCACTTCTGAGGTATAGCAGCATTCAAAAAAACTAAGATTCGTGTGAACCTGCACAAAAGCTATGGGCTCCACTCCTTAGTTCATTTGTTAAAATCGTTAAATTTCTTTCCTAAAAAGCAAAATATAAAAAAGATTGGTATTATTCATATATTCGTGATATAGAAGTAGATAAATCCAAGATGACCGCTAACCAGCTCATAACTGCCTGTAAACCATTTAAAAACACAATTCTGGTATCCCTGAGAAATCAACCTGACTTCTGAAATGAGAATGGGTAGGTTTAAATTCATTTGTTTTTTACATATAGAAAACATGAATCTGTGCAGCTCAAGCAGAGGACAGTTTTCAGGTAGTTATCATATAATAGATAAGATCTGAAAAGAGCCGCAAAGTAGATTTATTCCTGGAAAAGCATTTGGGTAGAAATACCAAGAGTACTTTCATTTTAGATATTACCTCACATGGCTTTTACTGTAAATAATACTGCTAAAAAGATATTGTGGATATGGGGTAACTATAAGTGGAGTATATAGAATAAAAACTTTATGAACTGTAGTATTGCATTAAAACTACACAAACTAGCGATTTGCTCTTGAGACCATTGCAGGTGCTTGCATGTTAGCTTCTCAGGTAGGGTGGTTTGAAGCAATCTTTTTGCAGTAGACCTGAGCTGTGTTTAGAGCTTACTCAGGCTTTTGGTTATTCATATCGCCAAAACAGAATATCTAGGTTTGATAGGCTCTCTGTTCAGCATAGTTAGTATTTTTTATTATTATTTTGAAGAAATGCCTAATGCATTATATTCTACAATAACTAGAAATGAGGAAATGATGTGTGTTTGTACTTTTTAAAAGGTCAAGTGAACTAAGTTCTTTTTAAATTAAGTCCCTCTCTCCATTCCTCCCCAAACCCTTGGGACCTAGTCTATCACTGATCAATCGACCCTTGTTTTTCTTTTTTCCTAAAAGTAGTGTTTTCAGTTAATGATTTGCTAGAATAGATTATGCTCTTTTGATGTTTTTAAAACATCAGTGTATTATTTAAATAAAATAATTATTGCAAAGTCTTTAAATGCCATTAACTTTCTATGGCAAATTTTTGTTTTATTTCAGACAAAATGCTTGTTTGCTCTTACATGAACAGTTAGCAGACATTTAAACATAGCTGCCATAATCCAGATGGAAACTGTTAAACTTTTGGCAATTTTACTTAGAACATTACAATCAGGCAGATCTATGATTGTAAATTAAGAGACCAGCTTGAGAAGGAAAGAAGGACATGTGTTGTAGCATTTTGGAAGCCTTCATTCTACATTCATTAATTCAAAATTACTTCTGGGATATTATTTCTACTAACTTTTGCTTAATGTCTGAATTAAATGCTAGGAAGATCATCTTAAAGCTTTCAGATCTAAGAAGCGGGAAACCCTTTTCTATGATGGACTAGCTTTACTAATGGTGATGCGGTACTGTATCTTACTGAGTAAACTGAGTAGAGGGAGTGGTGTTTTAAGGGAACTTCTCTTTGGATTTTAGTGAGATCTCTAGTTGTAGCTCACCTTGGGAACCTGAGTAAAGAAATAATGAACACTGCCCATTCTATAAGTAGGCTACCATTCCTTTTGTTTTCTTCAGTGTTTGGTTGCATCATTAGTATTTGTTCCATCTACAGCTTGATGACATACCAGTTTTCTGTTTGGTGAGATTGGTTTCAATTTCAATTATTTGTCGCCTTAGCTTTCCGGGTACTTTATAGATGTACGCAAGAGAGTTCTGGGAGTTAGTAGCCTTCAAAAATATCATCAGCTTAAAAATAGGAGAGAGGAGGCATATCATGCAGGCATAAAAAAAAAAATATGATAATGAAGTCTTTGTTAGGTATTATTTCTTTTCTAACTCCTTGTTCAGATTTTAATTGCAGTAAATACTTATTTGAAACCTGTGCTCTATTTTCTTCCCTCCTATCCTACTCCAATCCTTCCTAGCTTGTTGTGCAGTTTTTTTTTTTTTCCTGAAGTTTCACTGAATCTGTGCTCTGTGTTTTATTATCAATACTCTGGTTGAGTAATTTTCATCTGAACGTTGATATTTTCTATACTATGTATTTCATGTTACTGTAACATTTAATGTGTTCTGGAAGCTTAATTAGGCAAGGGGACACACAACATGTGTGTGCGTGTGTGTGTATGCACATGCATGCACACTATGTATATAAAGAGAATGAGTCCCTCACTGCCTATATACATACAATGAAGCAATTAAGCAAAAATATGATTAGTGTGGACTAATGATCTACATAAACATTTCGCTTTGAGAGGAAATAAAAAAGAAACATAGTTTTTTTTTTTTCCGGGAAAATATCCATCTAAACCAGAAAATATCCATCTAAACTTTTTTTTAGCTAGGACCCATAATCAACTTGCAGCTTGTGCACTACTGGAGTCCTTGCTATTGGTATACTTATTTGTTAAAGATGGTCTTAAAAGTGTGATCTCTGAAAAAGACCAGGTTTATTGGTTTTATTTTTTAGAGGTAGATCTCTTTCAGGACACTGTTACCAAAGTTTTCTGAGGAAACTGAGGAATCAATTTGTTCTATATTAAGTAAAATGCAAAATACAGTCATACAAATCAGCAAAGGCTAACGATGTCAAAATCATTTTAGTTAGCAGGTGAAAGATAGAAATCAGTGCATGGAATTGGATTGACTCAGTGGAATTCTGGTTCTGAATAAGGCCTGGTTATCTGTCCATATTTGCCTTATGCTGGATTGAGGTAAGTAGGCCAGAACTGAGTCCTCTTGCCTTTTTGCAAGACATTGTTCTAGGTCATTCTTATGTTATAGGAAATGGGCAAAAATTTCTTGATCAGAGAGAGGGATCAGGCATTTAATTTCCTTATAGTCATACAGTACCATCACAAGAGTGATACTGAGCAATTTTTCCTTTTCTCTGTGCCTGTAAATAATTTGTTTGGACTGTTTTTCTCAGAAGTGGACAATATTGTCCATGTTTCAAGGAATAACTTTTGATCTTTCTTCTGAAATAGTATTTGCTTTTTGTTTCTTCACTAAATATTCACATTTGACAATTACTGAGTAACTGAATACACAACCTTGTTTGCAAAAACTCATTCTTAGACATACACTTATAAGAAGGGGAGAATCTAGATGACATGGAGAAAATTTGCATGGAATTACATTGGCTAAGTTGACATCCTGGGAAAAAATCTAGGACCAAATCAGAGTAACCAACCGTAAAATTTTGGAAATAGTGTTCATTCCTCTCTCAAGAATGAGAACTTCTTTGGAGGATCCGTCTTGGAAGCTTTTGAAGACCGCTTATACATCCAGCTCCAGACGGTGGGTACTGTCACAGCATGAAAAGTGCTCATCAAGGGAAATCTTCAAAGGAGTAGCCAAGTCTTCTGCGATAGCATCAGATGTGCTGCTGTTATGCTAATATCCATTTCTGACAAAAGATATATGGTTTTGGGGTATGTTTCTGGAAAAATTAAAAGGGAGCTTCCCAGGGCCATAAAGTTAGTCTTACCTGTGTTAAACTATTTAGACTATATATTTCAAGGTATGTTGACAGGGGCTGCAATGTAATAGAAATATTTGTGCTAGTTTTACCTGCCTGATCAGGTATCTGGAAGTCTGATGAACTCCTGAGCTAGAGAAATTAGCAGAGCTCTCTTGTTGCTGTGATTAGACAACAGATGAATTTGCTTGTCTATCTCTAGCTTATACTGCAGCATGAAACTAGTCTTAATCTTTTTGTGCCATGCAAAATACATTTAGTGGTATATAAATAATATTTAATGAAGCATATTGGATAAAATAATGTTACCCAAGTGAATTAAACTTGGCATTTTTTTTTCTATATCATTGGACATTAGTTGTAAATGCTGTAGAGACCTGTGGCTCATAAAAGCAGTGATTGTTTTGTTATAGAAACTACTATGGCATAGCTGGAACTATGGAAAGTTAATGAAGTTAATGTAAAGTGGATACTAAGATGGCACCGCTATGTCCACAGGACTGTCAGGTGTGAGGTTTTTGGTTTTTTTTTTTCTTTTGAGAGAGAGAGAGAGAGAGAGAGAGAGCGAAGAGAGGTATATAGTGCATGAGTGGATTTTTTGTTTTCCCCTTTGATAACATATGTTCCCAAATATGGAAGCATTCGTCCATAGGCACAGGACCTTCACATTCTTTGCATATGGTTTGAACAGAGATCTGAAAAGGCACATATTCCCTTGGAGGAAGAGTAATTAGTACTTGCAGACAACTCTGTAAAGCCAAATGTACTGTTGATAAGGTGTAAACATAAAGAGCAAAATCAAAGCATATGTGGTTTGACTGTGGGTGTCAGGTACTTCCATCTTCTTTTGACTTGCTCGTTCAGCACTTGACAGAGTTTAATATTGCTTGACCCTACACCAATGTAAGACTGGAAATCATTGATGCTGCTTCTCTTGAGGTTAATGGAGATCAGAAACATAGAATAAAGCAGCCTGTGGCCTTACGTGCTATTCTTAAAAACTGAAATTAGTGTCCAAAATGATTTTATAAAACATAAAAGCTTTTATTTGACTTCAAATGTATGAACTCTTAGACAAAATATAACTATATAAATGCAAGATAGATGTCAAGTGCAAATGTTAAACTTCTTTCTATTTTACTTCAGTCTCTAATATTGTTTTTTTTCTAATTCCTATTTTAACTGCCATGAGCTATTGAAAGTACTTAATTTGTCACTCATCACAAAAATTAGGTTTAGAGAATTCTGAGCTTTTAAAAAATAAAATTTGAATTTTTCAGAAGATCTATTTATTTTAAAAAGTTGATTTCCAGAAGATTATTATTGCAGAAATACTGAAAATACACTGAAGTCTGATTCCATTACAATATATGCTATGTTAGTATAAACCCTGAGTTTGCTATTTCATGTTCTTTGATATTGATTCCTGTTTTATTTATAAGGAGAAATTGTTAATTCATTGCAGTTCTGCAAAATTAATACACAGGTATGCGTAATACAATAGTAAACAGCTTTGAAGAACGATTTTAGACACAGCCCCATAAAAATGTAGAATATAATCTGCTTGCCCATCAGGTTCTGTTTAGCATTTCCCTTGTTGGCCTCGGCTACCGCTTTCCTCCTTTTGGCAGACTTTCTAATTTTTGTTGAATACTTTTGTTTTCAGGCCTCACTTAAGTCATCATGTTGACCTGCAGACAGCCAGAGACAGAAAGGTTCAAAGAAAATACATGTACAGTAGGAGAGTATGTAAAAGTGAGCATGTGTAAACACAGTATCACTTTCCAAAAGATCCATATAATACTTAAATTTCATGGTCATTTTTAAGAGCTATAACTCCTGCAAAGTTGCAAGTCTTGGGTACTTTCGTGTCTTGTGTAAGTTATATTGAATGTGAGCATTCTATACATGTGCTAAATCCCTTCCACAATAATCTGTGTTTTGGTTTATGAATTATTGGCTGTTATTCTTTGGATAGGCTCTGTTTCTACTGTCTTATGCTTCTAAGATCTAGTCAATCTGGTGAATGAAAATGAGGTTAATTTTAAAGTTAAAAGTGTAAGTTGTGGTTCTTAAGTTGCCATCTGTAATTGCTTTGGATGTATGTATTTGTAGGTGAGGCTTGAGCAACAGCAACCACTTTGGTTGATTTGAAAATATGGGAATAATTTAGCCAATATAAAACAACAATATCTCTAGCGTGAAAAAAAAATGTATGAACTGTAGATGTTTTGATTAAATCTAAACAGGGCTCCATGTGATCTTGAGTAGAAAAATCTATGTAAATTATTTTTTAGCAGGGGTATACTAGAAGAAACCTAGGGAACAAGGCAACCCAGACGGTTGAAGTTAATTAGTGTCAAATCTGGATCACAAATGCAGAGACTTAAAAAGCATCAGCACTAAATGTGATGATTCTTTGCTTTGGAAAACAATATTCTGAATTTGGCTTTCCAGTTTCTTTTAAGTGTGGAATATGAGGATAATCTTTTTGTATGTTTTTCTGTAAAAGCCTACAGCAGAACACACAGCAAGTTCTTAGCTAGAAGTATTTTTGTTGCAAACATTTTATCTAGAATTGCATAACAACATAGTCTCAATCACACTGAGTGGTAACAATAAAAAAAAAATCCCTATTTTGCTTACATCAGTTTCTTCAGTCTGGTTTTCTGTCTGCTCAGGACAGATAGAATTATGCAAGTGTGTTAAGCTAATGGTAAAATGGAGTGACTTTCCAAGAATAAAGTTACTTCTCAGGGTTATATGGGCTCAAACCTAATTAGATTTCCAGCTTTTCTGGAAATTTTATATATGCAAAGAAAGTAGTTCTGTTTTTTTGTTTGTTTTTGTATTTATTTCTTCCAGAAGAAAGAAAAAAGAGAAGAAATTTGAGCTCAGTTTATACCCATTATTGTCAAAAGTAAATTATTTAAAGCAAGTGTATTAAGTTTAATATGTTCAGTATATTGGAATTCTGTACTTGTATACTTAAAAAACAAATATAAATAATTGATTTTTCAACACTGACAAATACATCTAATCTTACAGACAGTAGCAATCCTACACTGTAAAGTATTTTCTATGCCTTGTGACTTGTCTCTGAAACACAGTAACAATTTTAGATTTAGAAAAATCAGCCAAAAATCGGCTAACCTGTTACCTTGCTTAAAAATATTGTAATTTTTTTATATATAAAGCTCATTTCTAAAGAAGGTATTTATAATGAACTTGTTATTCATTTTTTAAATTTTTAACAAAGCAAATTAATAACCATATTAGTTCATCTGTTAAACAAAGAAACTTCTGCTCTCTGTTAAGAGTAAACTTTATAAGTGAAGGCGTTAGTAGTAAATATTTTAAATGATTTTTAAAAATCTGACATATAAGCCATTTCTTCTGTTCAATAACATGATATCTCACAGCACATCTGCTCTGCTTGGTGTTACTTCGCATGGGGTCTAAATCCAGATACTTAACACTGGCTTTGCTTTTCATATATTGCATGTTCTCTGCCAGACCTCTCATCCAACTTTAAGCACAGAAAATAATTAACTTGCATGAAGAGGGACGTGGAATTTCTAGAGAGGGTCCAATGTAGAGCAATGATGCTTAAAGGACTGGAGCATCTCTCCTGTGAGGAAAGGCTGAGAGAGCTGGGCCTGTTTAGCCTAGAGAAGAGAAGACCGAGAGGGGATCTGACAATATGTATAAATACCTGAGGGGAGAATGTGGAGGGGATGGTGCCAAACTGGTGGTGGCCAGTGACAGGATAAGAGGTAATGGGTACAAGTTAAAACACAGGAAGTTCTACTTCCATGTGAGGAAGAACTTCTTTCCTGTGAGAGTGACACAGCCCTGGAACAGGCTGCCCAGAGAGGCTTCTTGTGGAGTCTCCTTCTCTGGAGATCTTCCAAACCCGCCTGGATGCCACCCTGTGCCACGTGCTCTGGGTGTCCCTGCTGGAGCAGGGAAGTTGGACTAGGTGATCTCTTAGAGTTCCCTTCCAACCTCAACCATTCTGTAACTGTGTAATGTGAGAAAATGCTGACAAAATGCTCTGGGCAAAGTAACCAGTAAAATTTTCATGACAGATTTTTCTTTGTAAAACAGTTTCAAGATTTTTGACTCTAAAACAGTTTCAAGTTGCTGCCAACAAGGGCATGGAGGATATCTGAGGTATGAAAAAAAACAATGATGGAAAATTAGTTGACATCTCTTCAGAGGAACGTTCTCTGAGGGAGGAATAAGTTGGGTTGAAGTATATTTGTTCTCTGAAATTAGTTGTAGATCATGGAAATTTTAACAAAAGCTCCTAAAACAAGTAGCATTTCAAGTGATTATATCTGGATCATTATTTTCTTGATATTTTATTCCTTTTTTTTATCTTGTAAGCATCACTTATACTTTTGTTATTACAATTCTTTCAAAACAGTGGCATACTCAGCAAAAGAAATACATATATAACATGCATAGATATATATTTATACCTAACTGCTGGTTTTGTGTGTTTTTGTTATAGGGCAGATGATTCCAGAGAGAAGATTTGTAGAAGCAGTAAATCAGCAGCATTATTTATACGAGATGGGTGACTTTCCAGTAGAATGGGAAGGTAAATTTTGAAGACTTTTTTTTTTCTCAAGATAATGTTGTTGTTAAAAATATTGAATCTGAATTCAGTGCATTCCCACCTATATGAAAAACTAATGGAGACTTTAACAGCCTAGTTACTATGAATTCTTAAACTAAGCTTTTACGAACAGGGTAAGTTTAGTAAATCAGTAGTTAATAAAACTGTAAATAAAGCCTGCATCACCATGACTTTCTTCTATTAAATGTGGTAATATTTGTGTCTGATGGAAATTTGATAGAATAACCAAAATTAAATGTGTTAAACTTCCTAATTATGCCTTCACTGCAGTGTTAATTTGTAGGCCAGCTGAATTCTTTGTGATGCAGTGGTTGTAGTGGCTCTGTGTGTGTGTGTGTGTGCATGTGCTGTTTTCTTTTTTTTTTCCCTTTTTCTTCTTTGGTGGTTGTTGGTTCTCTGTGCTCTTCTCTGCACCCTGCTGTAGGGGCAACTTTCTACAGCCTGTTATTAATTCATCTGTTTTTCATTTTGTTTTTCCTGCCACTACTGATGAAAATTTTGCCTCAGAAACCGGGGAATAGTGAGAAATTCATGGAAGCTAGTGAAATTCCTGAAGAGGATAAACTGCACTAACTGAGTAGCTCAAGAAAATAGAGAGAAAGCAGAGAGGAAGCGTATGGAGTTCCTGAGGTTGTAGGGTCCTGAGTGAGTGTGAGGCCATGTGTGGTTTAAAATCCATCACTCTGTAGGATAAGCAAGGAACCTCTGAAATAATAGGTGTAGTTACCTCAGCATTCACTGCGTGTTTTGGAGAGAAAAATATCTGAACATTTTCAAGAAAGTGCTAGGCTTAAAACAGGCAAAAGGAGATCTTTCCTAAATAATATGTGGTTAAATTCAATTCCTTAGTGTTGACTGTTCTGCATTCTAAAAAGTGTCATGAGTTCACAAGATGGTTAAATAAATTCATGGAAGAAAAATCCATCTTGCATACAGACATCACTTTTGGTTTAATTTATCTGTGAAATGCAATTTGGTGGAGACTACTGTGCATTTTGAGAACATATCATGGTATTCTTTGGGCTCAGTATGCCCCTTTCTGTAGTCTGGAGAAAAACGTGAGATGTTCCCATCTTTTTTTTTTTTTTTGGTTGATGTACTCTCCACTCATTTCTATAAATTTTTGTGTGACCAACTAAGGCTGGAACTAAAAGTTTCTCAAAGCTGTTTCAGCCCAACCAGCAGCATTTGCTATCCATGGGGAAAAGAATCAACAGTTTCAGTCTTTCACTATCACAGCACCCACCGCTGTCTGACAAGTCTCTGTGTAGTTGCCTGTATCAGTCTGTGATGGCTGTCTCCTGGAAGAGGATGTTGGCTTGAAGGGCTCATGACTGATTAAATCATCTGCTGCTTGAGTGCGACAGCTACAAACACTGAAAAGCATATGTAAAACCTCAAGTAGCTCTGTTCTGCCCACGAATGAGTTCTCATCTGAGACCTGCTGCTACTTTTTAAAAGTCAGAGATTTTAATCTAGTAGTCTGTGCTTGCAGTTGGTTGGGATTAACCCAGCATGAGGAACATGTACAGCCAGGCTGCCTCAGACACATATCTGGGCTGAGCTTTTTCACAAACAGTTTCAGACAGATTGTTTCTCCCAACAGGCTGAATGGACCTGTTAGCACTGCTTAGTGTAGCACTAACAGACCTTAGTGCAAATTGCTGCAATTGTGAATTTGGAGGAGGTACAACATTTTGGATGGATACTTTTGGCAAGCATTATTAAGGAGTCCTTTGGGTCAAGGGTCAGGTGCATCTTCTTAGGCTGATCCATACTGAAGGGAGAATGCCAAACCTGAAATGCCTTTTGGCAAGGCAAGGCATTGTAATCACTTTTCTAGCTTAAAGAAGAAAACATGATTGATTGTTCACATTTTTATTAGCTGCATTTACATTTCTAACACTTCATCGACTTTGTAACATTTTTGTTTATGGTTCTGCCAGTACTGAAAGGGAAGAATTCAGTGAAGAAGGGAAAACTGAAGTAATACAGATAGGCAATCTTTGGTCCTGCAGAATTTCTCAAGGAACAGGAAGAGAATATGCATACGGCTTTTTCTGTGCATTATTTAGGGGTTTTTTTGCACACGTTTCTGAAAAACCTATGCATATTTAGCAAAAAGGGAAAAAAAACTTACCTTTGTTTAATGCTAAATTTAAATTTTAAAAACTTAAAATTATTGTTTTTTACTAAAAAAAGTGCTTTTTTTGTGGGCACCAAACAGACTGTTTGGAGAACAATTGTACTTCTGCTGCAAGTTGGGGTGTGAATTAGGGAAGTGAAATGGTGTGGTGAAGTACATGACTACTTCTCTTCTGGTTCCTGTAGATTGAGAATTTGGGCTGGGTTTTGGGCAGCGAGAGTTAGAAGCATTAAATAGGCTATGACTAAGCAAAGAACTATAGAACAGGTAGATAAGCCAGTCATCCAGATTACAGCCCCACTCTGTGCAAAGTGCTTCCCTACTCTCCATGTAGGGAGCAGGTTCATGTGTTAGTCCAGAGAGTGCTCCATAGAGGGCCAAGGGCTCTGCCCTCCAGAGCTGTACTGCATCTTTATTTTCTCCTGAAGATTTTTAGCTTGAAGGCACCTAGGTAATCAGACCTACAGATTTTGTAGTTCACAGTTCTGAATGTCAGTCAAGGTTTCTGTAAAACTGAAATGTGTTCAATATTATAAAAACAGACTCATAATATCTTATATTCTCTTTGGTCCAGCATTAGTTATTTGTATATAAAGTCTATTTTCTTTTCAAAAAGAAAAAGTATATTTCCTTATACACCAGAGTGTTGAATTCAAAGTTCTGTAATCCATGCTCACAATATAAATATTAGATAATCTTGTTTAGATAAAGCCTGTTACATTGTACTACTTGCTGGGATGCCTGTGAGCAATATAGATGCAGATAAGAGCAAACCTTCCTGTAAAGGTAGTTCCAAGTTCACTTCCTGCATTGCCCCATAGAATGGGCACATTACCTCCTCAGCACATGGCAATAGGGCTCCTGAAAAAAGATAAGTAATTTTGCATATGTGGAGGGATTCATGAGACTACATGCTTCATGCTACCTCTTACTGCCCATCTACTCCTAGTCTTTTTTTATTTTTCCCCCTCCTCCTCTGGTAGCATTTAGTGATTAATGGGAGCCTTAATTTGCATGCTCACTCTTATGCTCATTACAGTGTGTTATGTGCCAGTAGGAGTCTTAAAGTTCATTGCAAATCTCATGCATACTAATGCAAATGCAAATGAGTACTGAGGAAAGAGCACCAGACTTTCAAGGTATGAAATGTCTGGCCGGCGAGCAAAGTCCTCCCTACAAAAACAGCACTACAATGAGCACAGAATGCAGGAAGTGCCATCCAGATAAAATGAGAAGCAGCAGCATAAAGCTGGAAATGGAGATAGTCTCTTGGTTTCTCTGAGACTTTTTGGGGAGAGCTAACGAAACCTGTTTTGTTCACACTCAGTCCATCCACATTGCCTCCTGTGCTTTACCAGGTTTAAAGTATCGTGCCCAGCTGTGTGTGAGCTCAGTGTCCACTGACAGTGTCGTGCTTGTGTAGAGGCCTTCTCTAGCTGTAACTATCACTGGACGCTATTTAATTGAGAATGTGTGTGTTTCTAGTGTTCAAATAATATGTACCAAAGCACCTGCTTACCTTGCTTCCATCGGGTAAATGTTTAATTGTAATATATATCTTTTTAGTAATTTAAAACTGTGTTGACTAAAGGAGTAAAGGAGATTGCAAAGAAAGGAGGGAGGGGTAAGACTCTTTCAAAATGAAATTGTATATATTACTTGATGTTTTAAAATTGAACATAAAGTAAGTCTTAAAAATTCAAGTGCAAGAATGCTAGGTCCCATTTAGTTTGTTGGATTTTTTTTAAACCAGTGCTAAAACAATGAGAAATCAACTAGATAAGCAACACACATGAAATCATACATTTAAATGTTTGTTACATCTGGAAAGAAAAACAGCATGTTGATTTACTGTGGATGTATTTAAATAGGTACAATGTAATAATGGAATGTTTGATATAAAGAATCTTCCTAAACTGAGGATTGTGTTGCCACATGTGAATGTTGGTATTAATTGAGCTCTATTAATGGATGAAAACATATTGGATAATACTCCTCACTTTACATATTCCATTCTCAAAACTTTTTTCACTGTAACACCTTTCACTGTTTTACTTGTGGCTTGTCGAACTAAGGCAGATAAATCACATAACTGACTAGAAATCCTATCTGCCGATGAAGAAAAATCTGCTGTAATTTTTACAGTATTTTCCAGCTGCAATTAAATTTTGTAGAATTTCAATTTTTAATTTAAGAATGATTAATTGTGTAATTAAAATGCAACTGTGAAAATACTGTCATTTTAGAA